>MU191475.1:1825-35486 GCA_016904865.1 Pissodes strobi
CGGGGGGGGGCTAACGTAACGCGAGCCCCCCCCGTTTGTATATTTCCTTTAAAACTTTAGCACTGTATACTATACACCTAGCACTATCTAGCACCCAAGTAACAAAGCTAGCACCATCCCACTTCTCGAGTTTTAGGACAGTTTTACCGGGGGGGGCTAATGTAACACTTGCTTCCACGTTATGATATTGATTTAAAATTTTAGCACCAAGTACGTTACACCTAGCACCACCTAGCACCCAACCTACAGAGCTAGCACCACACCCCCCAGTGAATTAAAGAGCATTTTACCGGGGGGGGGGGGGGGGGAACCGCGGCCCCCCCCCGTTTGTATATTTCCCTTTTAACTTTGTTGTCTACTATAAACCTAGCACTATCTAGTATCCAACTTACAAAGCTAACACCACACCACTTCTCAAGTTTTAGTACAGTTTTATCGGAAGTGGTGTGGTGCTAGCTTTGTAAGTTGGATACTAGGTAGCGCTAGGTTTATAGCAGACAGTGCCAAAGTTTAAAGGGAAATATAAAAACGGAGGGGGGCTCGCGTTACCTTAGCCCCTCCCCCCCCCTCCACCGATAAAAATTATCTGTAATTCGCTGGGGGGTGTGGTGCTAGCTCCGTAAGTTGGGTGCTAGGTAGTGCTAGGTGCATCGTACTTGGTGCTAAAATTTTAAATCAATACCATAACGGGGAAGCAAGTGTTACATTAGCATCCCCCCCCCCGGTAAAATTGTCCTAAAACTCGAAAAGTGGGATGGTGCTAGCTTTGTTACTTGGGTGCTAGATAGTGCTAGGTGTATAGTATACAGTGCTAGTTTTAAGGGAAATATACAAACGGGGGGGGCTCGCGTTACGTTAGCCCCCCCCCCCCAGTAAAAATGCTCTGTAATTCACGGGGGGGGGTGGTGCTAGCTCTGTAAGTTTGGTGCTAGGTAGTGCTAGGTGGGTGCAATAGGGTGCTAAAAAACTAAATCTATTGGACAACCGGGGGGGCCACTGTAACGGACCCCCGGCCGTTATGTGTTAGCTTCAGCTTCAAACTCTCTTTGATTTTTGATTTTGATTAATGTCACTACGTTCTAGCAAGATTTATACAACGCCTCGGTGGTGTAGAGGGCAGAGTCCTTGCCTGTCATTCTTGCGTTGCGGGTTCGATTCCCGTCGGTCGCGACAGATGTTTTGTCTATTGTTTTTTATTCTTGTTCTTGTTCTTGTTCTTGTTAATGGCTTTGCTGCAAGGCAATCCGCCAGCACAATTTGGTAGTGACCAGGATGTTGTCTGGCTCTAAGCCATATCCAGACCACTGAAATTGTCACTAAAAAACTTTATTTTATTGTTAGCTTCAAAAGTACTGTGAGTGGATCTTAGAAGTGAGCTTTCTCCAGAAAACTTCTGTATGATGTTAACTGTTAGCAAGACATAACAACATAGGTAACACAAATGGAACAGTATATTCAGACAGACAACACAAACATACACTGAAAGGAAAGGATAACAATTAGTTAAGCATTGGGTATAACTATAAATTAATCTTATTAATTGCCAAAAATTTTAAAAGCAGGTTAAGCTTCTCTTCTGGGATCTCCCAGCACAGTAAAAGTAGAAATTGGGGTAATCGAATTTCTACTAAGAATCCTTTATAAATCAAAATTAGGGATGACGTTAATTGGACATTCAAAAAATACGTGATTTAGGTCTTCCACCAAACCACATTCACATAGCGGATCATCCTTTAGGTTTAACTTAAAAAGGTGGCACTTCACAGAGCAATAACCCGTACGCATCCTAATGACTGTCGTAAGATGTCGTCTATTCTTGTAAGGGAAATTAAAAAACCAAGATTTAGATGGAAAGAAATCTTGAACCTGAATATATTGATGTCTCCTCTTATAAAGTGCCTCCTTCAATACGTTTTAAATTGGGAAAAAATTTGTCTTTTAATTAGAGGCAAGAAATCCCCAGAGTCCAAAAGAATGTCCATCGGTACACTCAAATCCCTTCCCACTTTAGCGAGTATGTCGACCATTACGTTTCCAGGGATGTCAGAATGGCCTGGAATCCAGGAGATCAAATACTGAAATCCGTTTTGGTTAGCCAGAGCCCAGAGCTATCAATCTCTTTGTTCTGAGAGGCCAGAGATCAGCCCGAGGGCTAAAGTGATTGCCTTTTATTTTAGAGACTGCACTGAGAGAGTCAGAAAAAATTATTGCTCTTTTAAAATTTTTATTTAAACATGATTTTATTGCTTGATGGATAGCTATGATTTCAGCCTTATAAATATTGCACTCTCGAGGAAGTCTTTGAGAAAACCTGTAATTAATATCCGGAATATAAAGAGCATACCCCACTCTTTCGTCCATCTTCGATGCGTCCGTAAAGACAAAAACATAATCACCCTTGTATCTCTCCGTTGCCATCAAGAATTTTTCTTTCGCCATGGGTTCATTCTTTTTTATATTGCAATTAAAAGTTTGTAACGGGGAAATTAAAATATCAAAATCTATATCATAACAATAGAAATTAGTGTTTTTATGTATTTTCCTAAAATAAAGATAGAAATATTCAATTGCCGAGACTAAACATGGAGAATTATCATCTTTAAAAAATCCCGGATTTTTGATCAAGTTTCCACGTAGTCTGCAAAGAATGGAAATCAAAGGGTGACCCTGTAAACCAACTAATTTGGAGAGAAACTTAGTAGCCAACATTCTCCTTCGGTAGTCAAGCTCCAACATTGCAGACTCAGCTAAAATGGCCATACGGGGGGTGGACCTCATACAGCCCCAAAGAGATTCTTAAACCCTCAAAATATACTACATCCAATCTATTTAAACACTTTTACTTGAAGGCCTAAACAAAAATGAGCCATAATCCAAATGGGATCTTATTAATGCATTAAAAACCATCAAAAGGGTTCTAGGGTCTGCACCCCACCACACCCTGCAAATAGCCCGCAAGACATTAATATTTTTTTTGGATTTGTTGACAATGTTCTCAACATGAGCGTCCCACTTCAGGTGGTTATTAAGAGTGAGCCCCAAAAATTTGACATTATTTACAAAACGAATAATTGTGTTATATAGCTTAATTATTGGTAACCGAGCCTTTCTTGGCCCCTTAGTGAACCAAATACCTTCCGATTTATCAGTAGAGAGGTGAAGATCTAGTGCTGATAATTGACCCTGAACATTTTCCAAATCACCCTGCAACCTTTCGGCCATTGTCTCCAAATTAACTCCTTTTACAAACATAACTAAATCATCCGCGTACCCCAATAACTGAACGCCCTCCGGAAGAACAGTGGAGACACTCGATATGTAAATATTAAACAAGATAGTGCTCAAAAGACATCCCTGAGGAAGCCCTCTCGTGGCCAGCCTGGGGCCTAAAAATTCTCCATTACTGCCTCTAGAATACAGAAGTCTGTTGTTTAGAATTTTAAAGAGTAAATTATTCATGTCTGTAGGAATATTTAACGTAACCAGAATGTCATATAGTTTGTATATGTTGACGTTGTCATATGCTGCTTTAATATCAAGGAACAATGCCAGTACCGTCTGCGAGAAACCAAAAGCCTCCAAGATACAAGTGTGTAAAAAAGATAAATTATCCATTGTGCCCCTACCCTTCCTAAAGCCAGCCTGATTAAATTGAAATTTGGCGTTATGTTCAAAAAACCAATCCAATCTGTTTTTAATAATTATTTCTAGTGTTTTAAGTACACAGGAAAATAAGACGATCGGTCTGAAACTATCAACCAGTAAGGGGTTTTTATTTAGTTTCAAAATCCCAACAATATTGAACTTTTTCCAATCCCCCGGTAAGGGACTCTGCTTTAGACAATCATTATAAATTTTGAGGAGTGAATTTTTTGCCGTTACTGGTAGGTACTTAATCATACTATAAGAGATGTCATCGATCCCTGGGGCAGACTGACCCTTATTAGCAATGGCATTGTTAAGCTCATGTAACGAAAAGGGAACCGAGTACTTATCAATTTGGAGAGGAATAAATTCTGGGTTTATATTAATTGAAGATATCTTAATGAGTAGCTCATCCTTAATGTTGTCAGAAGGGACAAAGCCTACAGAAGAATTCTTAGGGTTCGCAAACTTCCTAACCTTATTCCACACATACTTTATACTAGAACCTTTATTTAAAGTCTCACAGAAGCTTTTGAACTTGTTTCTCTTTTTTAATCTAAGATCTCGTCTGGTTCGTGCTATAATGTGTTTGGCTCTAATAAAGTTCTCTAGAGAGGGAAAATTATTGAAATGTTGGACAGCTTCTTTTCTTACCTGCACCCATATGGAACATTCATCATCCCACCATGGCATTGATGTACTTCTCTGCATTCCCTTTTTTTCCATAGAAATTGAGTTGTATGCCGCTCGAGCGATTATATTCAGCAAGTCCTCATAGTTCAAATCCTCTGTATCAGTCTGCGATAGCAGATGCAAGATGTCGTTATAATAAGTAGACCAATCTGCTTTATGAAAATTTCTTGATAGATATGTAGACGTAAAAGCTTTTCTAAAATCATGGGAAGTAGAGCAGTTGATATTTAAGAAGGTGGGAAAATGATCACTACTCACAGTCATGAATAACACTCCAATCAGCATACAGGGAGAGGCTGCTACTTACAATGGATAAATCTAACGCACTACGTATACCATTATTCAAGGGTCGGAAGAGCGTCGCAGTACCGTCATTCATGATTGTCAAATCATTCTCAAAAGTGAAATCACACAGAAATTTGCCTCCACCATTGGGCTTACAAGAATCCCACATCGGGTGGTGACAGTTTAAGTCTCCCATTATTATTAGGTAATCCAGAGGAATTCCATTCAACATATCTTCGAATAACTCCGCCGTTATTGTAGAGTTAGAACTTGAGTAAATATTGATTAAATATAGATTACTCACTTTTAGAATTATATATTGAACTTGATCAGAACTAAAAGCCTTGATTTGAGTAAAGGAGACTGAATGATTAACACATGATGCAACACCCCCATACCCGTCCGCTCTATCTTGTCTAATGACATTAAAATTTTTTAAGGATAAATTGTAGTCTTGTTTAAGCCAAGTTTCATTAATGAAGACAATATCCGGATTATTACTTACTATCAATTCCATCAAATGATCCCTATTAGATTTAAAGCTTCTGATGTTCCACTGTAATATTTTTAAACTCGTTTTACTATTGTCCAGGCTGAAAATAGATAATTAATCTGATTCTGAGACGTCATCTAGGTCCATATAGGACTCTAGATGTGCACGGGATAATAAGAGGTTTTTGATCATATTTTGATTAGAAGGGGAGGTGTTCATGATAAAATCAATGCATTCTTTCAGGTCGAATTGGGAAACTTGAGTAGTATATTTGTCATTTTTAGAGTGTTGCAGTGCACTGGCGGGCCAGGCTATGTCAGATCTATGTTGTTGAGAGAATGTAGTTGTAGAGGAAAATTGAGGTCTCGAAATTCTCGATGGTGAAGTAGAAGAAGATTGTTTTTCGGGCCTCGAGTTTGGGGAGAGGAGATTCTGATTGTGCAGATTTTTATCATAACCTTTATAGAGCGTTCTCCTTTTATTATCCATATTAGTCACCACCTGACTAAAAGAGCGTTTAACTGGGGCTGTTCTGAAATTATGAGTCCTTCTCTGGACAGGGTCCACAAGATTTTCAAAAGAGGAGGTATTAGTAATTTTTTCATTATTTGAATTATGAGAGTTTATACTCTGTAAATTTGACGGGAATTCTTTTGCATTATAAATAAATTTGCCTTTATCTATGTAAGATTTTGGTATTGCTTGGCTAGCGTCAAAAAAGGTTAAGTTTTCGAATGTCATTAGTTCTTTTATATTTTTTGTCGGGCATATTCAGGGCACTTTTTATCAGTCGACTTATGGGGCTCCTTACAGAAAAAACATTTTGTTTCACAGGATATTTCCTCTTCTTCTGAATTGTGCCACGTCTCCCCGCCGTTGCCACATCTTTCTTTACCTTTACAGTTGTTTTTTGTATGGCCATATCTTAAGCATTTAAAACATTGTGTAACAGGGGAAATATAAACGTCAACGAGTTTAGGTAAGTCATAGAAATAAACCGTTTTGGGCATTTGAACTCCTTTAAAGGTAAAGAGCGCAGAACCTGTAGGCTCATAAGAAACCACATTATTTTTGATAACCCTTCTTTTTAGTCTTCTAACGCTTAAAATCTCTACATGTTTTATTCCGGTCTCACAACAATTCAGGAGCTCCTCCTCACTCAGATCTGTGTCCAATTGCTTGACGACGCCCTTGGACGTGACGAAATTGTAGGGTATGTAAATTTTATATCCCTTATCCAATAAGTTTTTATTTTTAAGAAAGGAATTAGCTGAATTAATATTAATAAACTCGACTGCGATCCTGTTCATACCTTTACTAGCCGTTTTTTTAATATCTGTTAGTTTAAGATTAAAGATATCTCTGGCTATTTTTATATTATTAAAAGAACCAATATTTACATTTGATACATTGGTCGATTCTAAATAAACCACGAATGGTCCGTTATCATGTTTAGAATAAAGTAAATTTTTTTGCTCATATTGAAACCTGTTTTGTGATTCTAATGAATCAGGATTTTGCGTAATTACAACTGAATTAATACTAAGATTTCTGTTGGAATCCTCAGGGGGGGGGGGGTGTGTGCCCCCCTCCGAGCCGTCCATCCCTCAAAAGCTAAGATTCTACTGTAGAAATTCGATGAGAAATTATTTTTCCCCCAAAAAAATATATATGAAATACGTAACTGTGTTATAAGAATGAAAATTTATGCAATTTAAAGCTCTGGCAGGACCTAAACCAATGCTTCACTTACCAAGGAAGGAAATAAACGTAAACACTCTTGAAATTCGCTCGTCGCTGGTAGCAAATCCGGGAAGCAAAACGCTGCTGCTCGTACGCCGGCACTCACAGCACTGCGTTGTTTTTTATTAATTTACCTTTTTTCTTAATTTTGGGTTAGGTTTGGTTATCACTTTGTTAGTTTTTGTTGATTGAGCCCCCGTAGCGAGCGAAGCTAGCGGAGGGCCATGCAAAGCCATAATAATATTTTGGGTTAGTTTGGGTTAGTTTTGGTTAGCACTTGGTTAGTTCTTGTTGATTGAGCCCCCGTAGCGAGCGAAGCGAGCAGATGGCCATGCAAAGCCATAATATACATAAACTAGTAGCTCCACTCCCCCAAATATTTTCTGCCAGCCGCCGAAAATCCGCAGATTGTTGGCAGCATGTGGAGCGTTTTAATTTAATTAGTCATTCGTGTTTAGTGTTGTAAAAACGTCCTTTAATTAATCGCCTTTAATTAAGCACGCCACTGGATAAAAGTGCACGCCGCACACTGGGTAAAAATAAGCATTTTCCGGAAAAAATTCTTTAAGTATCTAAAAATGCTTCATAAAGGCGCATAAATGATAATATTCCGCATATACACGGTGTTTTAAAAAAACCGACAAAAACTTCTAGGGCTGATAGATCAGCTAAAAATAAGTTCAGTTTGCTTAATAAACTTATATCGAAAAGTGAGGATGGTTTTTCCGCAATATCTTTGAAACGGTGTTGAATAAATTAACGAAATTTGGTATACTCTCATAAAATTAAAAGTGTTAACAGGATTTTGTTTAAAAAAAAAAATTCAGGGGCGTAACGCATGGGGGGCTTCAATGTAAATTTTCCCCAACTTTTCCGTTATTGAGATTTTTTACCCCCTAAGTCGAAAGTACTATTATTTTTACATAAAAAGGTACTTTTGTCTTGTACTGATATGACGCACCGTTTTCGAGATAATCCAACAAAATAGTCAGTGTCTCGATAATGTTTTTGAAGTAGGCGATGTCTGAAAATCAGAAATTCAACTTAACTATCAGATTGTATGTTCCAAGAGGTGAAAAAACTATCATAATTATATGCCAAAAAATCCTTTATTTCCAGCATACCGAGTGTTAAAATATATGACATGCACACCCTGTATGTAGAATCACCGCCAACTAAGCTTTATTCGCAAATATCCGCAGATGATTTTTGCTTTACTGCTTTGACCAAAGTACATACTAAAAAAATTAATTGATAAGAAGATGTGGGTACATGTGGCTAGTAGTTAAATTACTTAAAATTTATGAAATGTTACAAAAAATTACTTTGTGTTTAGATTTTCAAGATTTAAGGTTTAAAATCGTTACATAAAAATTAAATAAATTAATATTTATAACTATTAAAGTCCCTGCTTGTTTAGTGAAAAAGTTGAAACTAAGCAAGTTATTTGATATAGCAAAAGCTGACAGGATAAAATTGTTATAATTTTCTATCTTGTTTAAAAATTTGCTGTCAATTTGATTTTAAAAATATATTTCCATGTCATCCGACATAAAATTTGGGCATACGAGCTAAAACTAACTAAAATAGTTATCTAAGAAGAGAAACAGAAAAAGGACTAGTATATATAATGAAAAAGAAAAATGTAAATTTTTTCCTCCCACAACCCACCGTGTACGAATGCACAATGCGGCAGTTTAACGGTCTTTGATTCCTAGAACCGTCGATATCCCAACCGACTTGGTCGAGTGGAAATTTCCAGCCGTAAGCGCGTCGCTAGAATTAAAATTAAATTGAGTTGCAGATCAGTCCCGGGAAGACAAGAAGCAAGAATCACTTTAGGCCAGAGTCAACGTTGATCTTCAAGAATCCTAAAGGGACGAGCAACTCATCCATTTAGCCCCTAGCCCCATATCTCTAAGGAATTTATGAGATTTTCCGGCATTTTTGGCCACTAGGGACTTAGCCAATTTTTCGACATCTCGAAAAAGAAAAGGAAAACGCTTAGTAGGACCAACACTCTCAACTGGTACCGAATCACACTTCCGCCGAATTTATCGAGTTTTTCGGAGATTTTGGAACTTCAGGATTTTTTTGAAGACAGAAGTTAGGTAATTGAAGAGGCCTTGTCAAGCGACCGAGTACCAACAATTCACCGAAACCTTCAACTGTAGTGCGCACCTTACAGCAACATCCCGCGAATAAGGCTTTTTGCGAGCACCTTGAGTCAGCCTACTGGTTCGGGTTCCCCCCATTCACGTATGTGCCTCTCTGGTCCTCAATACTAGTCGTAGTTAAACATTGGGCGAGAGTAAAGCGCGTCGACGACCAGTTCGATTTCGAGAACTGGAGAGCCCCCTGACTCCCCCATACTTTAGCTACTCGGCCTACGGGTGAAAAGCGAAAAGGCACAGTAGCCGAATAAAGAAAATAAGGCTTAACCTAAAGAATTAGGGCGCGTTCAAAGAGTGATAAGTTAGCGTTGCGATACTGTTGCGACTGGAGTTATCTCAAAAGAAGAATCAAAGGCTATTTATCACTAGTTCGTATACCATACAAAACCACCACGGTCTCTGAACTGAGAGTAGTTTGGTCTAAATACACAAATCACACATTAAATCCCCAAAAAGTCCCCCCTGATGCCCCTGACTTACACAAAACCTCTGTCAAAAAACTGTCGAGCAGCATCTGACAAGTTGCCAGGGATTGGCATATAATACATAGCAAACACCCCCCAAAAATCCTCAAGAAACTACGATTTTTTAAAAGCTCTCCTCGAGCAACTTCCGTACGACCCCTCTTGTGGTGGCTTCCCACGGCCCGTGATATCGCAGGCCGGGCCGCGCCAGCTCGGGCCAACACGCCGTGGGAAGGGTGCCGTCCGACATCGTCCGGAAAGATCCGTGATGGTGCGCCCGATCCGCCGCAAGTCGGTAACTTCAAAGGCGCGGCCTGGTCCGATCTGTCGGAGTCTGTTCGTCTGTTGTTATCTGTGATTCACAGCAAGTGTGCTGCTAAATATTTAGCTGCCTCCAATAGCTTTATGTGCACCCTTGTGGTGTGAGAGTGTGAGATTGTATCTATTACTCATTCTTCTTCTTCTTCAACTGCCTTCCCACTACTATTGGATGTTGGCGATCACATTTTCGTACTCTCCCCTGTCCACTGCAGTATGTACAAGGTCCCCAATAGTCCTGAGCCCGTCCATTCTCTCAAATTTCTAAGCCAGGACATCTGTTTCCTTCTGACTCCACGCTTGCCTTCTATTTTACCTTCAAGGATCAATTGGAGAAGTCGGTATTTTGGGTTTCTGATTAGATGTCTAAAATAAGCCGTTTTTCGCTTTTTTATATGCAAGAAAATTTATCTGTCTTTTCCCATTCTTTTCAAGATCTCCTCATTCGTAACTATATCAACCCATGGTACCTTTAGCATTCGGCGATAAGACCACTTTTCAAACGCTTCTAACTTATTTATACCATACCATAAAATAGTAGGGACCACACATAGCATCTAGCGTATTTCATTCTTAAGTTTAGACTTATGTCTTTGCTGGTAAGTGTACGTTTAAAATTGTAAAAGTAGTTACGGGCCACTTCTGTTACTCATACTTTACTCAAAATCGAGTAATTAAAACTTTATCTTAATCGACCTTTATTAATTTAATGGTGACATCCACCAGCGCCTTTTGGTATTTTTTTTCTTGTTGAATAAATATGAGCCACTAAACAACTCAATAGCTGGGGCAGCAACTCTTTTTCCTTCACGCGATATTTTTATTATTTTTAAATTGAACTCTAGCTTCAATCAAACTTATGAAGAACAGTCTCATGCAGGCCGTGGGAAGACCTCACGCGCGGCCAAGCCCGATCCGTGCTTTACCTGTGCTTGTCCGCGGCGCGAGTCCGGCCTGTCCTAATACAGGCCGTGGGAAGCCACCTTTAGATACCAAAAACTCGCAACTAGCGTCCGACGCCCTCAAAAGACGATTTTTGTGCGATCCTTGTTAAAATTCGTACGGATCCGGCTTCTCAGAACCCTTAAGACTTCGAACGCGTTTTGAAAATCTCGCGTGCGGAGCGAGAAGCCCCAAAAAACTAAAGACGTGTTAGATATTAATTAAAATATCTTGAGTCCTTAGTTAATAATTATTGTTCATTAGAGAAAAAATCAAATTAAACTTGTTTTGCCAAAAATACTAGATTAAGAGTTAAACTCTCCTATTACGTGTATAAGGCTTATCCAGTGAATTGGGGCACATTTTAAGCTATCACTTGCCTTAGGGATTTATCAGAATTTTATTTCAATTATACAGGGTGTCCCAATTGTTCAAATTAGTAATGATTCGAATTACTGATTTTTGTATAAGGCTTAGCCAAGATTAGGAGTAGTAGTTATCAGTAGATATTTGTGTGACAACTACTGACGACTACCTTTTGACAATCCTCCCCCCTGCTAAGCCCTTCTGGCACTTTGTAAATACTTGCTATAAGGATTCAAGTCAAAATTGAAATTTTGTATATTGACATACAAAAAGGCGAATAACTCAAAAGTTAGTCAAAAATAAAATAAATTTAAAAGCATCCCCTGCCAGTAGACCCCCCTGGGAATCTTTCCCCACTACGGTTGTACTTCAAAGCATTTGATTAATAACGTTTCGGCCTCCTAAGGGAGAAAGTAAGCCGAACTTCTGTTTTAATTTAATTTAAACTTTTGAGTTAATTTTGTAGTCCCCATATACAGGGTGACTCTTAGAATCAAGTGGAACTCCTATACGTCTATAGGGTGTTCTGAATTTCTTGCCCAAGACATATTTATTGCCCACTAACCTTGTGTTGTATTTAATTCAGCCTGCTGCTGACAGACGTTCTGTGGTGGCTGCTATCTACAATTTCCCTTGGATAACGGGGAAGGCTTTGGTGGGCCCACCTTCGTTCCCCCCGGACTGACAGTGAGATCAGTTTACGGGCTGAACGTTGTCTAAGAACTCTTTGAAATAGCGAGTAGTCGACTCGATAACGACTTGGCATTCCGTGAAAAAACATAGACATAAATAATTGTAATATAAAAAATGTCTTTCCGAACCCCTCAGTCGACGGCAACCGCGCACAAAAAGCCCCCAAGTGTGGATGAGCTCTTGGTGCTAGAGCTGAATCGAGATAGATCAAATGAACAGATACGTTAACCCAGAGTCCCCCGCTGACTTCTAGCGAGTATATTGGGGACCCTGAGGAATTTATCTTAGACCCGGAAGCGGCCTTTGGGTATCACAGGGAATCTGTTTCCAAATTCACAATTAAAAAATATAATGGGGATGCTCAAATCGGGGAGCTAGAGCGTCACTCGGCCGGACCGAGTCCACGCGGCCCCCTACTGGATCACCCCGAGCCATACGTGGCACACAGTACGTCTTGGCCGCTCACTGGAGCGGTTCCGAAGGCCAATGCGCCGCCCCGGGCGACGCACGTGCGCGCGGACGTCAGTAGCCAGAGTGTTCAGAACAGAGTCGGATTTGTGAAAATCCTTAATTTTATTTGTATTTTAATATTTTATTTGGACTTCGGTGGAAATATATACGAAGCAATGTAAAATACAAAGGCAAATAGGTAAAATCTATAGTCGGATCAGCGAATAGTTATAGTAAAAAAATTAGGTGAAGGAGGCGACAAGACCGGAAAAATCGTCTAGGTGTCAGATCGTTCTTAGAAAGGATTTTGCTTGCTATTTCTTCGATATAAGTACATAATATGTATAACCTAACTTTGTTTGTTTCTTTACATTGTTTTGATCTCTTTCTTTTTTAATTAATTTCATGTAATTAACTGTACTTATTTCAAAGGAACCTTGTGCATTGCCCTGTAAATTGCACATAGTTTGCGGTGTATTGCTGGTTTAGCATTTGGTTGTGTATTACAAGTTTATTCTACATCAAGTGCAACGTTTTGGAGGCTGACCAGGCGTTGATGACCGAGTGCGACAGCTGTAAAAGAAGTATTCATAAAAAAACCTGCTCGGGGCTGAATGCCTCGGAAATAAAGGTTGTAGAGCTCAAGGGTAGGAGAATTCTTAAGTTCTAGTGTGATGAGTGCACCGAGGGATTCATGTGTGTTCCAAAGCTTATTAAAGCAGTTGATGAGCTAAAAACCGAAGTCGCCAAGCTGAAGTCTGCGGTTAGCTCTCCTCATTTGGTGCATTCCTCGGACCCTTTATCTGGCACAGCAAATGATGTTGTAATTGCTGAGCTACAAGAAAGGCAACTACGCTTGAATAATATCATGTTCTTTAACATCCCGGAGGGAGATAATGACTTGCTTGTCGCTGGGAATCCGATCAATGAACTAACTGGTGCTGTGACCACTATATCCAGTGCTGTGCGTGTTGGTAAAAAGAATAAAAACGGTTCAAGATCACTTAAAGTTGCTCTACCATGCCAGCAGCTTGTTCGTCAGGTTTTGGCCAAAAAATCAAACTAAATGGTCGTAGAGATTATGTCAGCACTGATACGACACCAAAACAGCGTGCTAAGGAAACTAGGGTGAGGGAAGAGCTTCAGAGAAGGAAGGAAGGGGGAGAAAACGACCTGTTTATGAAGTATGTTCAAGGTAACCCTATTATCTGTAGTAAAAAAAAACTAAATGCCCTCGCCGATAAGCAGTCCTCATCCAACCAGAAATATATAGTCTACTATCAGAATGTTCGCGGATTGAGGACCAAGCTGGATGTCCTCCGATTGAATGTTGCTTTATACTCACCTGATATTTTAGTGTTTACGGAAACTTGGCTTATTGAATCTGTTGGTAGTGCGGAGTTTGGCTTGGAAGATTATAACATTTATAGAAAGGATCGATCTGCTGAAACCAGTGTCTTCAGTAGAAGTGGTGTAGTAGCTATATTGGTTGGGAGAGATTTGCACAGTGAATTGATTAATTCTCAACTGACATCAAACAACTATTTGTGTGTGTGGGAAGTTCGAAATATCAAATAGTGATTGGGGCTGTATTCATTCCTCCTCGTTCAGCGCTGGAAGTTTATAACACGTTTAGTGACTCTGTTGATGCTGTTTCTAGCCTATATCATAAAGCTGAATACTACTTGTTGGGTGACTTTAACATGCCTAATGTTACTTGGTCTATGACTGATATAGGATCAGTTGTGTAGGCGAATGCTGGTTCGACTGCCTTGGAGAACGATGCCTACTGTGTCTATTTCTTCAATGTGTTCTTTTCATAATTTATTTCAAATTAACAATATCTTGAATGCGAATAATAAAATGATCTGGTGTTTTCCAGGGATGCTGATATGATCGTGAGGGAGGCTGACGAGTCAGTTCTTCCGATAGATTATCATCATCCTCCCTTAACAGTTATCATTCGTGGTGCTCCGACTCGCGATTCGCCTGAATCCCAGGCGGATGGTTATTATTATGATTTCAGGTCCGCTGATTTGCCTGGTTTGAACGAATACCTTGGTCATGTGCCTTGGGATGCCCTGCTCCTGGTTGTGTCCTTGGACATAATGTTGAATAACTTTTATGAAGTGGTTTATGACGCATTTAGTAGGTTTGTCCCACTAAAGAGACACTCATCGAAAAAAAATCACAGGTGGTTTTCCCAGGAACTGAAGGAAACAATTCTACAAAAAAAAGCTCAGAAGAAGTTCAGGGAGATTACGCTATTTTTTCTGGACTAAGAACTGAGTGTAAAAGACTGTCTAAAATCTCATATAATACCTTCATATATTCTACCGAAGTTTCTCTTCAACACAATATTAAGGCCTTTTGGACCCTTGTTAACTCTAAACGGCAGGATAAGGGCATTCCAGGTTCTGTTCGGTTTAATGACAGACTGAGTACTGATGGCTTTGAGTGCGCTAACATGTTTGCCGATTATTTCTCTACGGTATATTCCGACGAGGTGTGTCGTGACTATGACTGTCGGGGCTCCATCTTTAATATCAAAGGGATTGACTCCTTGTCTTTGTCTATTTCCTCGGTACACTGCTCTACAAAATTTGGATACTAGCAGGGGCCCTGGGCCTGATGTTGTCCCCGCTATCTTGCTTAAGAATTGTTCTTTTGTCTTGGCTAGGCCTCTCTTCCACATATTTAGTGCGTCCCTCCGGAGTGGTTTGTTTCCTGAGCCTTGGAGACTGAGTTTTGTTACTCCTATTTATAAGTCTGGCAATAGGTCCGAAGTTACTAGATATCGGCCTATATCAATATTAAGTACAATCCCAAAGCTTTTCGAGAGCTTGATCACTGAATTTTTGACTTCTCAGCTTGGGATGGACATTAATTGTGGAAAACCAGTACGGTTTTATGTCTGGTCGTTCAACTGAGGTTAATTTGCTTCAGTATTCCGACTTCTTGTCGAATGCCTTGGGAGAGGGTTATCAGGTTGACTCGATCTACACTGACTTCTCAAAGGCGTTCGACAGGGTCAATCATGGGTTGCTGGTTGCTAAGCTGTCTTCTATGGGGTTCGAGGGACTTTGCTATGCTGGATAAATTCTTATCTGACGGACAGGAAGCAAATTGTTAGAGTTAATAACTATCTTTCCCATGAAATATTGGTTACCTCTGGTGTCCCTCAGGGATCTCACCTGGGACCTTTATTCTTTAACATTTTCATTAATGATATTACCCAATATATTGGTCCTCATTGTTGTCTGTTATTTGCAGATGACCTTAAAATATTCAGCAGAATTGGGTCGCAGGTGGATGCACTGTTGCTTCAGGAACGTCTTAATTCCCTTGCACTTTGGGGTGGTAAAAATCTTCGTTCTGCATCACTTGTTCGTGACCTTGGTGTCACATTTGATGCTTGTCTTACTTTTGTTCCGCATGTCACGAATGTAACTAACAAGGCACTGCAAATGCTGGGCTTTGTAAAGCGTCTAACTCATGATTTTCAGACTCTAACAGCCATAAGATTGTTGTATTGTGCCCTCGTGCGGCCATTGGTGGAGTATTGCTCTTCTATATGGTCTCCATATTATGCAGTTCATATTCGGCACGTGGAGCGTGTTCAGCACAAGTTTCTTAGATGTGTTGCCGTCAGGATGAGGATTGTTGATTCTAATTATGATCAGATGGAGGCTGTTCTCAGCATAAATTCACTTGAGACTAGACGTCGCCGTAAAGACCTCAAGCTGGTCTTTGATATCTTGAATTCTAAATCTGACTGCCCTGGGATCCTAAGTAGGATATCCTTGTTTGCTCGGCCTCGTCATACTCGTAATCCCTTACTGTTCTATATTCCTTTCCGCAGGATTAATTATGGCCAATATTCTAGTATCAACAGAATTCTGAATATTGCAAACTATTTTTCTGGCACGGTTGATTTTTTTGGTATTCCTCGGAGTCGATTTTTGCGCCAGTTAAGACTTAACGTGGTCTAGTTTTCTATATTAATCACATCAGCTACCCTGCTGTCGGTTATATTCTGTGCGATCTGCGATGCTAATTAAATTAAATGTTATATTATGTGTTCTTTTACGTATATGTATTTAACTGTATTTAAAATTGATTGTAACGTAAGCTAAAGCGGATCCGATACGTTATAATCAACTTTCGGTTAGTTTCACTTAGTTCCAACTTATTTTAATAATTTGAACCGGTTCCGTTACGTTTTAATAGATTTGGTTAGTTTGGGTTAGGCGTCCAATCAACTTTCGGTTAGTTTCACTTAGTTTCAACTTATTTTAGTCATTTGAACCGCTTCCGATACATTATAATCAATTTTAATAGATTTGTTTTGTTTGGGTTAGTCGTCGATTCAACTTTCGGTTAGTTTCACTTATTCTCAACTTATTTTAGTCATTAAAGCGGTTCCGATATGTTAATCAATTTTAATAGACTTGGTTAGTTTGGGTTAGTCGTCAATTCAACTTTCAGTTAGTTTCACTTAGTCTCAACTTATTTTAATCATTTAAACCGGGTCCGTTACGTTATAATCAATTTTAATAGATTTGGTTAGTTTGGGTTAGTCGTCCAATCATGTTTCGGTTAGTTTCAGTTAGTATTAACTGATTTTAGTCATTTGAACCGGTTACGATACGTTATAATCAGTTTTAATAGATTTGGTTAGTTTTGGTTAATCGTCGAAACAAGTTTCGGCTAGTTTCACTTAATTTTAACTTATCTTAGTCATTTGAACCGTTCCGATACGTTATAATCAGTTTTAATAGATTTGTTTAGTTTGGGCTAGTCGTCGAACCAACTTTCGGTTAGTTTCACTTATTCTCAACTTATTTTAGTCATTTAAAGCGGTTCCGATATATTATAATCAATTTTAATAGATTTGGTTAGTTTAAGTTTGTCGTCCAATCAACTCATTTTAGTCATCCGATACGTTATAATCAATTTTGATAGATTTGGTTAGTTTGGGTTAGTAGTTCTATCAACTTTCGGTTAGTTCCACTTATTCTCAACTTATTTTAGTCATTTGAAGCGGTTCCGATATGTTATAATCAATTTTAATAGATTTGGTTAGTCTGGGTTATTCGTCGATTCAACTTTCGGTTAGTTTCACGTTGTCTCAACTTATTTTAATCATTTGAATCAGTTCTGATATGTTATAATCAATTTTAATAGATTTGGTAAGTTTGGGTTAGTCGTCCACTCAACTTTCGGTTAGTTTCAGTTAGTATCAACTTATTTTAGTCATTTTAACCCGTTACGATACGTTTTGTTCAATTTTAATAGATTAGGTTAGTTTTGGTTAATCGTCGAATCAAGTTTCGGTTAGTTTCACTTAGTTTTAACTTATCTTAGTCATTTGAACCGGTTCCGATATGTTATAATCAATTGTAATAGATTTGGTTAGTGTGGGCTTGTCGTCGAACCAACTTTCGGTTAGTTTCACCGTTGTTTGAGTAAAGGGGATAGTTAGTCAACCTTATGGACTAAAAACCTTAACACTTTTTGTTAGTTTTGGACCAAACCGATAGAGGGCTTCGGAGCACGTTGGACCTACAGTGGCTTTATACAGGCAAGGCCACCTATACGACAAGGCCAGGAAGCAGCATATTATGAGTCATCACAGGTAGACCATTCAGTCGACCGTAAAATGTAAACAAACCAGAGAACAAACTGTAATGTGCTGTAATTATCTAGTGTTTTTATCATTCTATTTTTGGTTTTTGAAGGGAATGTAATTATTTTGTTTGATAGGGGGTCGGGGGGCTTTAAATTAAAAGGGAATTATTTTGATGTATGTTTTAATTTAGTTTCTACTCACCTAAATTACCAGGGCCTTACCTTGATCATACCCTTGTACTTGTACCTAAAAAAGCTGCATTTACATTCAATTTGAAGTCAAATTCAAGTTGAAATTTGCCTGCTTGTCATATGGTGACAGCACGTAGCATTTACATTGGCGAAAATTCGAAGTTGACTTTGAAGTGCACTTTGAATTTTGTTAAGCTGCTTGCCAAACGCAAGCAGAAAATAAATTTATAGGTTAGATTATTTTTGTTTATCTTAATATTCTTAATGTTGCTTTGTTTAGGTCAGGTCTAATTTATCTATGGATTAGGTAAATGTCAATTCTGTGTTAGAATAAATTAACATTTGTATCAAACAGTTTGCACACATGTAAAATGGACTTTGAAGGACCCCACTTTGATGAAAATGATTTTTTTGAAGGCACTGTAATTGAAAAAAACGATTTCAACGAGGAATTGTTCTTAAAAATTATTTGTAATTATCTGGCAATATACAACACACAAAATAAAATATTCCATACGTATAATTACGTAACCTAAAAATTCGTTCAATGTAAATGACATATTTGCGAATTGCACTTTGACTTGGACTTCAAATTGAATGTAAATGCAGCTTAAGTCCTTTGCTTCCTTATTAATATTAAAATAAGCCAATATGATGAAACAGGAGACAAGTTTATTAATTATAAAAATATATAAGAGAAATACAGAATACATTAATAAAATAAATATCAAATCGAAGATAGGAACAAGTTACTGTTACAAGTACTAGATGAAAGGAACATTATATATAGTACCTAGCTTAAAAGTTTATAATTTACAAACCATTGTTTATGATTTTTAAGTTAGTTCACCTATTCAGTAACCACTGAAGCACAATCTTTGTAAGTACCAGTAACAGAATACATGATAGAATAAAATGATTAATTTAGATTCAGTCATGTAAGTAAAAGAAATATCGCATATATAAATACAGAGCAGTGATTTTTCTATGTTGTATAAGTACTGTGAATAAAATGCAAAGCAGTTATAAACCAAAAAGTATTGTGGCAATAAAATCAAAAGGAAGGTTCGTCTTCACGAAAGCCATATTAATATAAATACGAGTACCACTAGTTAGTTTAGTAGAGTTATAGTTCTATAGTTGATGTTATAAGAGTTAGATAAGTATTAGTAAAATGTTTCTAGTAGAAATAAAGTGTTGTGTTAATTAGTGTTCAAATAAAGTAACTAAAAACTGTGGCAGTACTTTATTTACTTTTTGGTTTACATCTCTTCAATTCAGGCATAGTTTTTGTTGAAGTTGAATCATTTTTCTTTTTAACGTAATTTTTTAAAAAAAATGTTTGTCATTGGTTTTATTAATAATTTTAAAATTTGATCTTCACTATGGCATATGCCATTATGCCCCAAAAAAATGTCCTCTAGTTCAGTTATAGCATTGAATATTAATGTTTTAAAAATTTGACGTTGTTTATTTTGTTTTAAAAATTCGTCTTCTTTATCTAATAACTTTTTTATTATAATATAGGCATATGATGCAATTTTGACGACTTCTTCACCTGGGTAACAAAGTCCTCCCCTAGATGTTGCCGATATGAGGTTAAAGTTAATATTGGAGGACTCTTCGTCCAACTCATTTGAACTTAAAAATGTTTTGCAATAGTTGCATTTAATTTTTTTTAATACAGAATAGGCACTATAACCAGCCACATACACCAGACGGGGCCATTCATTATCTGTGATACCACTAATGTCATCCTCATTTATCTCATAACAAATTTTTAAATTATCAGGAATATCAAAATTGCCTATTTCATCATTGTCTGCATTGTTGTCATCAACAAAATCACGTATATCTTCTTTAGTGACACGAATATCTCCATGTAATTTTGATTTAATAATAAGAGGAATTACACTAGTCATACGAAGCTTGCTCTCAATTTCAAAAACTTGCCTGACATATACATGATACTGTGCACCAGCTTGATATCTATAAAGTAAAATAAAGTAATCTTTATTCATCTCTCAAGCTCAAAATAAACACGAAGCCTATCGGACTTGTCAATATGCCTATACTAAAATACTAAGCATACCTACATTCAATTTACAATGCTAAGTAATCATTTACATCATAAAAAGCCTCGTAAAAAGCTTGGCCTACCAATAAATTATACAAAGCAATCTTAAAATGTGACCACCAAAAAGTTGTAGAAATTTATTATAGGTATAAAATAATTCCCTTAAATGTAGGCGAGTTTTCACCAATGCTCAGATGAGAATATGAAAAATGCAAGTGACTTTAAGTTCTCGTGTTATAATCATTTATGTCTTGAGTTTTTAATAAATTTACTTTTGTTTTGAAAGTACAAAAAAATGTAACCTAAAGTGTGCGAATAATAAATGCATTAGTAAAGCAAAAGCGTGTAAAAAGCAGAACTGGGGTTAGTTAAGAATTATTAGTAACATCAAAAATGACTAAAACTTTACCTATACCTTCCAAAGCGTTCTTCCAATTTGTCTGTTTGTACTTGGCCCAGTAAAACATAATTAAAGTGCTTAATATGTAAACAGTAATGGGAGAGTTTTAACAGTCCAGAAGTCGTTTGATACAAGGCTTCATGAGTTTCTTTAGTGAGTCTGTGTCCACTACCATCACGTTCCTTCCATTTCGTCAGCCAATTCAAAAAACCATTTAGAAAATCAAAAATATGTGCAGATTTTTTTGTTACAGGCTCTTGATATTTATTTTTCAGTCTCTGGCCTTTCAGCGGTGTTTTGACATTCACAATATCCCACCATTTACAAACAATATCAATAAATACAGCAGTGTCTTCATAGCTTGTAAGTGATATTTTTGGGCCCAATTGTTTTAATGCTGCAACCACACTATGATTAAAAATGTTCAAAACCAACTTTACATTCTGGCGTTCTAATGACGATGGATACAAAGATTTCAGATTCAAAGTATGGCCATATTTTATTAATTGGTCTTTCTCCTTTAGATGCATTTCCTTCAGTGCATTGAAAGAAGCAATCCTAATTATGCCTTCTTGTGCAGGCTCCTCGCCAAGTGTGTCAAAATCAATGAATTGAAAGTAAAATGTCTGGTCTGGTTTTTGGTTAATCCAATTATTCCTAATATTTTTGATATCATGAACTGCATCTATTATGTAAAAAAGTGGCCTTGCTGCATTATAGGGATGGGGGTACTCATTTGAAATTGAAGATGGTTCCATAAAAAATGACATGGCTTTTTTATTCAAAGCATTATTATCAGCAACAACAGCCAGAACTTCAAATCCTATTTTTTCTAAGCCTGTTATGACATTTTTGATAATTTTATGCAGATGTTCACCAGAAATAGTGTGCACGGGCAAAATATGCACCACATCTTTATAATTTGATCTTAAGCTATTTATCATAAAAGCATGTGCACTGGTAGCTTTTTCAGCTAATGTATTAAAAGCTCCACCAACTATATTGCCACCTTTGTAATCAAAATTTGCCTTAAGATGAATTTCATCCAGCATGAGAACCACTATTTTATCATATTCGTCTAACAATTTAAATTTATTTGATGCATACTTTAAAAAATTGGCATCATTCTGCTCCAATCTTGGGTCAGTGCTGAAACTGGAACACATGGTTTTTAGAGTCCTTGGAGATGGCAAAGTTAGTTTACCCGAGCTTCTCAAAAACTTATACGCACGTGGGGATATTGAATGAAGCAAACAAGCAAACAGATAGGTCTCACAAGTATATCTGAGCCTGTTTTTTGTGGAAATGCTCAAAAGATTAATTTGCTCTTTTAAAAACTCAATCATATCTGACTTTTCAGACTGGTATTGCCACTGCACTGACTCTAAGATGTCCGAAACTAAGAGAAGCTTACCTTTGTTGTCCACATTAACATTATCATCTTTATTTTCATTGTCTATCAAAAATATTTTGGCTTCATGAAGCACTTTATTTAAAGTAATAATATCCTTGACCCGCACTGGTAGTTTTATAACACTCTTGTCTGAACACAATATTTTTTTCACGAACACATTGCCCAAAAACACTTGAATGTTGAAGTCTTCTGACAGAAACACAGACACTTTCACACTTGGGTACCCTTCAGCGGGTTCATTTAAATAAAAAAAACACAAGTTTGTTCTTCCTTTTCCTTTCAACCATCCATCCTCAAGTTCGTTCATTTTGATGTCAGCTTCATGTAGCGATGTAAAAGATATTGCTTCATTGTAGGTAGTTGCTACATCCAAACTTTCAGCAATAGCCCTTTCCATTTCCCGGCATTCGATCTTTCTGCGTTTAGTGTCTGGACATTCTCGGAGAGGGACATCATCTTTACTTAAGTATGAAGGGCATCCAGGTAGCTTACTTGGAATAGCACCTGTAACAAACATGATTGTCTCAATAACAAGAAAGGAAGAGCCCTGTTAAGCAGATGTGCACTGAGAAAATTGCATTAACTAAGCACATGGGTTGATCTTTTTTAGTAGTCACTACTAAAAAAAATAGTTATTACAACCAGCCTGATCTTGTTGTTGCAATAATTTTAAATTAGTTGAACTTTATAGATTATTATAACTGACATGAGTTCTGATTATTACAAATTTTTGTTAAAAGATAGATAAAACTATTATTCTGGCTGTGGCAACATGTGTTCACTGATTAAGCGAGTTAAATAAAAAATAACAAAAATATTATTAAAAAAATAGTTGCAACAACTTGGTTCCCACAACTAGTAGTCTAGTTACTCCTTCGTGGTGTATACAAAGACCCTTACATAATAAGACACTAAGTGTTAATTTTTTTCACATATTTCTGGATACTTAAACATACATATCTCAAAATAAAAATATTAAACCCATATCACGTATGTATTTTTGTTGGTGATATAATCCTGTTGTGTTATATGAGGTTCAGTTTGGTTAGCAAGCATTTCTGATTAAGAAAAAAGTTTGCTATTATGTTTTCTTTTGTTAACCCAAAATGTTCCATGTCATAACGAAGCTCCTTAGTTGCGACAAATTTAACTAGCAAAATTAGTTGTCATTGATAATTATACTGGTTACACCAAAACAAAATTGTGGCTTATATAACTACTTCTGTTTGTGTATTAACTAGAAATATTGGTTACAACTAGAAAGCTTAGTTAAACTGACTAAAATAATTTGTTGTAACGCCTATTATAGAAATAGGAAATTTGAATTTAAAGTGTAGGTGCTGCAACTATCTTTTGTAGCTTAGACAACTATAATTGGGTTAAGATATAAATGTTTGCAGTTAACTAATTCATATTTTCTTTCATAACTAACTTATTGACCTGTCCTCTATGTTATCTACACTCTTTAGTTATAGTTACTAAATTTTTAGTTTGGGTTGGTAGCTTATTTTTTTTTTCAATGTACCTACCTTCTACTAATCTTGGCAATTTCAGAGAAGCCTCTAATATTTCTCCAGTAGATTCATTTGTAAACGTGGTTTTTCTCTGAATCAAATCATTTTGAAAGTGTAGTTCACATACCTGAAATAATAATGCATGACGTGTTGATATTAGCAGAATAATAAATAATAGATACGTGGGCCAGGATTATCCAAGTTCTTAATTTGTAATTCTTAATTGGTAATTCATAACTCGTAAGAAGTTAAATACGTGTTTATCCAATTCCTAATTTTTTTTACAGAATTGGATAAATGTTGTCATTATACAGCACATATTTAACTTCTTACAAATTAAGAACTTGGGTAATCCTGCCCATATTTTAAACATCACTATAGTACCTAATAGGTAATATATGTACCTATTTACATATTTTGATTACTTACTCTGCTACTATTACTAGGTGTAAACTGTTCCTTTTTTATTGCAAGAATCCATTTTCTCTTTAACTCCAAATCTTTTGGAAATCGAAATGTAGCAACTTTAGGCCCATTGTCGTAATTCCCTTTACACTTGGGGACACAGCACCGATAAGGCATTGTCTAATGGCAAAATTACTTAAAAATACACAACAGATAGGCTCCTAAACTAGAATGTTTATTGTCCAAAAACCTATCCGAAATCACTTAAATTTATATTAACGGAGTCAATCTCCCACAAGAAACTGTTGCAAAATATAATTATAATAACTACAAGTTATAAAATAATCGAATAAATGAAAAACCGAGTGAAAATACTACTTCCAAACAGATAAGTCAACGATCAATTTGGTCTACCTGTGATGACTCATCCTTGCCTAAAACTGCCTGCTTCCTGGCCTTGTCTATAAGGTGGCCGTGATACAGGACAGTGACGACAATAGACCAGGGCCGCCATTTTGGAGCAAATTTTCTTAAAGCTTATATGGAAGTTTCGCGTTTTTTGCATTTTTTTTAGTAAGAAGCTAACAAAATAAAGCGACTGAAGTATTATAATGGTAGGAATATGTTAACCGGACCCTTACCTAACAAAACTTTAATAATTTTCACGAAATTAACAAGCAAAATATATTTATTTTCAATATTTATTTAATCAATAAGAGTAACAATACAATAGCAATTTATACAAATTACAAAAACAAGAAAATTATTACAAAATAAATTAGTTAAGAATGCACCTAGGTAAGAACCTGTATGTGCAAAAGCAAGTGTAAACGATTAGTTTTTGGTAACACGTTTTATTTCGCCAATATTATACAGCCACTAATATTTCCGCCTTACACCTTCGCCAGTACAGTTATCATAATTACATAACGCCATGAGTCGACTCTGCTATTCATACAATAACTATATCTACGCCTTATTTCTAATCTATCTATATACTCCCTATTATATAACACCATGACTAGATTCGCCTTCCAGGGTTGTCACGTCCTCGCCTATTTGAACGTCGCCTCTCCAAAATTTGCTTGTTACACAAGCTTTTATAATAATACAGAACAGTTTTTATACAGAATCTAGATAGTGTTATGTCGGTTTTTTTTTGTTGTACAAAGCTATAAAATATAAAAATTCGTTCCCTTCTAAAAAATGTTCATAAATAAATGAAGATTAAATGCTACGTAAATCTTACACTGTTTCACAAATGTTGTAAGTTTCTGTATCATTCTAATTTCCAAGGGTAATAAGTTATAGAATTTTATACCCAAATAGTTAACAAATCTGTGATTTACATCTTTTCTAAAAGAGGGTATATTCAACAATTGGTTTGCATTTGCCCTTGTATGGTACCTATTGGAAACATATTGCTTAAGATTTGGGTTTTTATGTAAAAATTTACAAGTTGATATAACATAAAGTGTCCTTAAACTACATATATCACATGTATAAAGTTGGTTGGTCGCATACAATCTTGGTAATTTAAACATTATTTTCACAATACAATTCTGAATAATAGTCAACTGTTCCATACTACTATCATAACCGCCACCCCAGATCACCAGCCCGTATCTTAGTAGTTGTTCAACCAAAGCTTTGTAAATCATTACTAATAACTTTCTATTTAAAAATTCTCTGAGTAAATAAAATTTATGAAGTAAACATCTGATCTTTTTACATAAGTATATTATATGTTGGTTCCATTTTAGATTTTGATCAATCATTATACCCAGGTACTTAGTACAGGAGACCTGTTTTATTGGCTCCATATCAGGGTTTATCAGTATCCTATCAAAGTCAGGGTGATTAGCATTTGTTATGGAAAAGGTCAAAAAATTTGTTTTTTTCATATTAAGAGATAATTTAATTTTATCTAAGTGTGCTTTTACTCTTAAAAAACCAGAGATCATTTTATCCTTTGCCTCTTGCCATGTTGAGCCTCTAAATATTAAAACTGTGTCATCCGCATAAGCTATCATTTTACCCCCAATATCCATCTTATTCAGTTCGTTTGTGTATATGTTAAAGAGGATAGGCCCCAATACAGTTCCCTGTGGAATACCCATAGATATGCATTTTGCATCGCTGCGCGTTTCTCCTATTCTGACATACTGTATACGTCCTTCCAAATAATGTCGGAAGACATCCAACACTGTACCCCGTACTCCATATGCCTCCAGCACATTTATCAGCACTTCATGGGACACAGTGTCAAATGCCCTCGCAAGATCCAAGAACACGCCAATACATTTATCTTTCTCATCAAAAGCACAACTAACTTCATTCGCAAGACTGTACATGGCCCCCTCAGTACCAAGACCCTCGGCAAAAGCATATTGATTTTTTGCCATAATTTCATTAAGGTTTAGAAATTCTATTAAACGGAATTTAAGACATTTTTCGAAAATTTTACCTATATTACTTATTACACTTATTGGCCTGTAGTTTTCAACGTTCATTATGTCCCCTCCTTTATGTATCGGAGTGACAATAGATGTCTTAAAAAGCACTGGAATTTTTGATGTTTTAAAAATAAGGTTGATTACGTGAGCTAAAGGTTCCTTCAAGTAATTATTTATCACTTTTAGTAATCTAGCTGTTAGGGAAATTCTTTTCCAGGTGCACAATTGTTTGGTAGACTATTGATATGTTTCACAATTTCATTGGCATCTACTGGTCTTAAGAACATAGATGAACTCGGCTGATTCTCCAATACGCGATATCCAGATAATTTTGGAATTCTCTGTGACATTTTTTCTCCTATATTGACAAAATAATTATTGCAATAATTTGAAATATCTCTAGGATCAGTAAGAAGTGTTTTATTTTCGTTTAAAAGCAGTGATAATGTTTTAGTTTTATTTTTAGTTTCGTTTGTTGCTTCCGAGATAATTTTATAAAGTTTTCGGATATCCCCAGTATTTTCGTTTATTAAATTTTCATAATATTTATTTTTTGTATTTTTAATTATCTTATTTAGGTTATTTCTATATTGCTTATATTCATTTACACTTTGCTGCGATGGATTTTTTGTAATTTGTTTTTTCATTTTATCTCGCTTTTTTATGGAAGTTATTATTCCCAAGGTTATCCAGGGTTTTATTTTTTTTATTTTTTTATCATAATATGTTACTTTGGACATTTCCAAGATTTCATGTATTTGACCTATGATGTAATTTATGGCTTCTTCTGGGTAACTTAAGGAAAGCACACTATTCCAGTCCCGAGACTCTGCCAAACTCTGCAGCCTTATAAAGTCAGTCTTGGTAAGCCGTTGTCTTTCGTTTACAACTTCGTGAGGTGATTGAGCCTTGCAAATATTTATCATGATTGGAAGATGATCTGTTAAATCGCTGTTTATTATAAATGAACTTAAATTAATAAGGTTTGATTTATGTTTACTTTTTAGAAATATATGATCAAGACATGCATTACTTTCGGGACGTGTTACTCCCTGAATTGCCGGGGTAAATCCGTGTGATGATAAAACAGTCAAATACCTATTTACATTTCGATCATCTCTACCTAAAATATTTATATTAATGTCGCCTATAAACATAGTAAAATCATGTACAGTTTGTACTTGAAACATGTTCTCTATTTCATCAAGAAAATCAGAAGTGTTACTGGCTGGTGATCTGTAAGTCGCAATAATTTTAAAATCTAAACCTACATACTTAAAATGTATACTTGTTAAGGTTATTCCAGAATTTAGTTTTGTATTTTTAATTTGTGTATTTAAGCACGACTTAGCATATACCATCAAACCATCAAACGAATTATAGTCGCCTTTGTTATAAAACAAGGAAAAATCAAGAATATTAAAGTTTTCTTGAGATAGTTGATTGTGACATTCACTTAAAATTATTATATCACATCTATTTAGTTCGTAAGTCTGCAAAAAAACCAAAAAATTATCAAAATTTGTCTTTATACCTCTTATATTCAAATGGATGACATTTAAACTGTTTTTATCATATCTAACATTTGTTTTTACAAAGTCTGGGTCACTAATACTACATTGAACAGCGTTCATATTAATGTCATTCAAAACTTGCTCGTGTTGTAAAAGAACCATCAAAACCCATAATCAATCTTACTTTTTAGGACTCTCAAGTGATAATTTTTAGACGGGCATTCCGAATCAGATGCTGTGTGTTCAGTATTGTAGTTTTTTTGATACCTAAAATTTGCCTGTTCACAACTTTTACACTTTTTTTGTCTTTTTTCACAATTTTTTTCACCATGTTCTAGAGCACAATATTCACATACTTTTGCTTTTGTACAGTTTTTACTTGTGTGGTAATATTCTTGGCAATTATAACATCTTGTTACATCTATAACTTCATATGCAGGGTAACGTTCCCATTCCACATAGAGCTTTCCAAATTTCATTATTTTATGATATAGCGACGGAGAGCACTCCATATATATTGTAGATGCATTTTTATTTTTCCATTTGTAAATATGAACAATATTGTATTTGTCATCATTTGTAATCCATTTGTTTTGCTGGCCTATACTGCACTTGAGTTCTTCAATAGTACTATTTCCTAAATAGCCAATTATTTTTATTTTAGGAAGTTGTTTTTTGGGTTCTTCCATTGTATATTTATCCTGTAAACAATTTTCGGCAGCTTTTTTTAATGTTTCAATCTCTTGTTTAGTTTCACATTTTACAATTATGTTTCCTTGGTCAGTAGCTCTAAACTTTTTTATTCCTATTTTGAGGTCTGTTGGATTTATTTTACTTTGTATGTCTTTTTTTGATTTTTCAGAGTTTTGTTTTTGTTTCGGTTTTATAATTAATGTTGGAAAATTTACATTTAAATTAGTTTCTTCAACTGTAGCAGCTCTGCCTTTTAAAATATCCGCATAGGGCTTGGTATGCTCTGGTAGTAATGATTTTGATTTAATTTCTGTGTTTAAACAACTTATCTCACTTTTTAAATCGTTTAGCTCAGCTCGCATTTTTTCAAATTCCTTAAAAAATGTAGGCATTTGCGTCATAAAACACTTACAGCCATTGCATAAGAATAGCAACATTCTCTTCTGCAATGGCATGCATTTTACCTCAGATGAAGATAATTTTGCGCAGTTTTTGTGTACCTTAATTATACATAAATCACAAGGATACCATTGATCATTATCAGATATTGTTTGTTTACAATGAGGACATTCTTCAAGTTCATTGCCATCCATTTTTATTTACCATATATGTTTTGTAGTAAAAAATTTTAAACAGCTTATCAGAACCAAATTCCTAAATTGAATTTTTGTCTTTTTTTGCACCTTGATATTATATTTATTGGATTACAAATGTCCAATTTACACAAAATGTATATGATTTTTTAAATATTTTATTTGTTCACTGTGTTAATTATATCTTGATAATTACGGTCACCAAAAATCAAATTTTTGTACTTTGTTTAAACTACACTTTAGCCGATTTTATCGCACACGATGTCAAAGCACCACTTATACCAATCAACCAACCTTGTGTGTTTGCCGAAAAATAATTGAAAGTATTATACTAGCATTTGAAAATCCCGCATGTATAAGCGGCAAGGAACATGTTTCCGACTCTTTTTGAGCGTAGTACAGAAAGGGACAGATACTCAACCAAAATTAGACACTTATCAGCCGAATGGACAATGTAAGTGGGGTTATGATAACTCAAGATTGTGACAGATTGGTACGTAAATATATATAAATATTTGTTTTTTATTAATAATAACGTTTTAATGTGATAATCAGAATGGTCGTCTGTGTTCACGGCATGAAATTTTAGTACTTTCTCCATGATTTGTGGTATCTTTCAGCAAGGTGATGTTATAAATAGTAAATGTAATTTTTAGGTCCATATTTGAATTAGAAACCTTCCCAAAAAAATGTTTTGAAAGGAAGAATACATAATATGAAGCAGCGAAGCAGGTATCCAGTTTATACAGCAGTTGATGCAAGAAAGGGCACTTTTCTTTAGAGCAAATAGGTATATGGACAAGCAAAGCATAATATTTAAACAAGATATGATGTATATTTCCGTCATTGTCTAAACAATGCTTCTGTCTTCCATCACATGGAATTCTAAACTTTCGACAGAATTGATCAGTTTAAAAATAAAGCTGCTGCCATAAAATCATGTCAAGATTAAGACTTGTTCATGTTAAAAACATCTTATTTATTTATAATCAACACAAAGAATATAAAAGCCTATTTCAATTTTCAGCTTTGACCAGAGGGAAAAAATCAGATTTAATAAGGATGCTATCAAAAAATTTATTCTGAATAATGAAAAATTCATTATGATTTTTATGGAGGTTGACTACGAACAGAAGTTCATTTCATGTAGTGTTAGGAAATAAAGTCGGTACACTATTTGACAAACCTGTATTTGATCTAAAATAAATATATTAATTTTACTTAACGTTGTTTGATTAACTTACTTCGATCTCTTCTCTCTTGTCGATAAAGCTTTAAGCTAAACGGCAACAATAAAAAAAATCTTAAATAAAATATGCATATATTACCTAATATATTTAAAAGAATACAAAACAGGAATACACCTCTGATTATTGACAAAAGCTAAATAAAGAACATTAAACATGGAAAAAAGTGTAGTTTCTCAAATTGAAATTTTTAATACAAATAGTTTTTTTTTGCACTACTTTACTTTTTTCTTGTTAACAATTTTTTTTAAATACTACATATCTACTAATTATTTTTTGACTCCTATTATGACAAGGTTCTGTGATAACTGTACTATCAATTTTCCATTTCTATCAAAAAAATAAATCATGCGTTCATGGTAAAAAATCCAATCCATTCTTGACTCCTCAGTTTGCTCGGAAAAAAGCCTCCATATGGAATCTGATGAGATTTCAAGGCAAATTCACGCTTTATAGAAGCCTTTCTTTCCACGTTGGTTTTGGAAATGGAAAATATGGTTGGGATAGCATTTGGCTTTAACTTCTTATCTCATCTTTTTTCCTCCCACATGCCTGGTCCAAAATGAACCTGCAAGAAAAGATAATCCGTTAGTACATTGTAATGTACACATCACTTAATTATGCAAATTGAGGCATGACATTTGACGAACATGTTACTTAGACTGTGTTGTATGATGCTGGCTAAGCTCGAGTCAGCTAAACCAAGAGTGGTGGTTGAAGAATCCCATTTAAAAGACATTGAAGATAAATGATCTAATTTGACAGCAATGTATTAAGGAGTTCAACCACCAGTCGTAGTTCAAATAAGCTGAGTTTAAGCCTCTATTTTACAACCAGGCCCTACTAACTACATAACAGTAACTAGGTATATGATGTTAAACATGGAATGTTATAAATGTTAAAGTATTTTTTGTACTTCCAGGACTAAAATGGTTAATTTAATCCTAAGGGACTAAAGTACATTTGGACTGTGATCGTGATCACAAAGTTATCGACACTGACAACTTGTTTACTTATACTGTAACTAAGTGTTTCAAAGTAGAACAATACAATATTCAACTGGTAAAGAAAAGCCTAATATAACATTTTATATCAAAAAAGGCATGCAGCTGCAATCTACTACATTCTTATAAATACAAAGAGTAGAATATAACCAGTCTTTGGTGTGACAAAAAAGACTCGTAAAACAGTAACCCTTCAACTTTACATGCCCACGATTTTTTTAAATCACTACATATAGGATAATAATGTATTAGTGGGCCTGTAGAGCATGTAAAAGCCTAGGTCTGACTAAATCTTATAGATAATCTACTTTAAAATACCACTTGTTTACCTACCTTGGTACCTACGAAAGCAGCAAAACTACACTTTAAAACGTAATATAACTTTAATGTCTAATTGGATATACCGAAACTACACACACAGGTTTAATAGTCAGCAAAAAAGCCACTAGAAAAACGCATAAAATCGCTATAAATCACAAGAACTTATCCACAGTCACATATGAAAACAAACTAAATTTGCTCCAAAATGGCGCAGCCAATCAGCGCGTTGACGAAACATTGTCGTCACTGTCCTGTATAAAGCCACTGTATTTGAGACGTAGCGGCGATTTACAAAAGCAAGCCTATCTGTAGCGACTTTTTCGAATGTTGAATTAGGTTAGGAAGTTTTGTTAATCATTGTTTTACGATTTGGAATTATCGTATTTTCCTTGATATTCAAATTATAATTGAGAACCGGGAGCCACTGTCATGTCTGCTCTATCGGCTCGGCTCGGACACGATACACATGTATCGTGGGCTCCGATTAGATCGCACCAGTTGTGGTCCGGGACTTCCCCGAAATCGATCGGTCTGGTCAAAATCTTTTGTTTTTGTGCCATAATTTGTGTGTTCGTCTGCCTAAACCTAAATGCAATTTAGTGCATTTACCTTCTGCTATAGGCAGTATACTTTATACCAACTACTAATCAATCTTTAACTAATACATGATAATCAAAATACTACAATGATTGATTTTGTCTTTTGTCCAACGTTTTTCTTATTAGGTAGTGACCAATTAAATTAGTTTTCGATGTGTTGTGTGTTATGTTGTTAGTTTTAGTGAAAACACAATTTTGTTTTTTCCTAAATTTGTATTAATTATTTTTCCCTTCCAATTTTATGTAGCAAAATAAAACCCAAACTAACCCATAGAAATAGGACTCCAGTTCTATGGGGTAACCCGAGATGTGGCCCCTCTGGGCACTGGTGTGACTTGATTCACACCGAATACCAGGCCATAAGGGAACACCCTGCACGTGACGATCCCAGGCCCGCTGTATACCCACAACGTGTTCTGGGACCTATTTAGCGCCGCAGGTATCCCGACCAGTCGAAGCGCTGCAAGGGTTAATTAATGAAATCCAACCGTCCGCTGCCAGCAGGGGCATGATTACATGATGCTTCGCTGTGAATTTCTGGAGACTTAAAGAGCCGTACCTCGCAAATAATCTGATGGCTCTCACTTTTTTACATTAAAAAAAAATCATATTGCAATATGAGAGAATTTGGCTGTCACAACTTTTCAATTTATTTAGTGTGTGGTACTGTACTTAATATAATGTATATTTTGGATACTTTCTAACATTTTTGATATTTAAGAGAATATCAGTTATGCTGTATTTAATTGATCGATTACTTTAGCAAATATTTCTAGCAAATAATCCAAGCAAATATAGAATTTTACATACATTTTAGTTTTAGTGCTTCATTATATCGTACTATTTATTGAGTGTCCATATAATACCAATTTAAAACACCAGGTATCTGATTACTATATTATGCTTTAATCAAGCTCTGTTTTAATTGATTTTATAAAATTTTTAAATTTGGTGACATGCTAAAAGTAATTTTATTGTAAGTCCAGTAAAATATTTTGTTTCATGATTTAGTTCAATATTACATCAGGTTCTGTTTGCATTACAAATAGCCTCAAAATTTTCTGGAGATGGGATTGCCATCGAACCTGATCATGAAATGTATTAAGCTTTATAAAAATGACTTGAAAAACTATTATGTTTGTTTTCATTCATTAGGTAGGTACTAAGAAATTACACAAATAAAAAAGCATATAATAGCACAAAATAACAATTAGATCTAATAAGCTATTTATAAAACCAGAATTCATAGGAAAATAATGGGGGCCACAGCCACAATGCAGTTCTAAAAAAATTCCAAAAATATTCATGTTGTAAAATTAAAGTTTTTCATTGGAA
>MU191477.1:9444-35476 GCA_016904865.1 Pissodes strobi
TAACGCACGTATATCCGAAATAACATATTTCCATCTCATTATATTGTACCAATGGCGACTATTGTGAATTTTGCATGAATTATTTAAAAACACAACATCAGCTGTCTCTCCCTCAAACTGAAACCAAGGAATGAATCTAAATGAAAATTTGCATACACAGTTTACAAGTCAAATAGGTAGTACTAACGCATGTATATCGGAAATAACATATTTTCCTCTCATTATATTTTCCAATGGCGACTATTTTGAATTTCGCATGAATTACTTAAAAACACAACATCAGCTGTCTCTCCCTCAAACTGAAACCAAGGAATGAATCCAAATGAAAGTTTGCATACGTAATGTACAAGTCAGTTAGGTAGTACTAGCGCACGTATGTCTGAAATAACATATTTCCCTCTCATTATATTGTTTCAATGGCGACTATTGTGAATTTCGCATGAATTATTTAAGAACACAACATCAGTTGTCTCTCCCTCAATCTGAAACCATGGAATGAATCTAAATGAAAGTTTGCAGACACAATTTACAAGTCAAATAGGTAGTACTAACGCATGTATATAGGAAATACCATATTTCCCTCTCATTATATTGTACCAATGGCGACTATTGTGAATTTTGCATGAATTACTTAAAAACACAACATCAGCTGTCTCTCCCTCAAACTGAAACCAAGGAACGAATCTAAATAAAAATTTGCATACATAATTTACAAGTCAAATAGGTAGTACTAACGCACGTATATCTGATATTACATATTTCCCTCTCATTATATTTTCCCAATGGCGACTATTGTGAATTTTGCATGAATTATTTAAGAACACAACATCAGTTGTCTCTCCCTCAAACTGAAACCATGGAGTGAATCTAAATGAAAGTTTGCATACGCAGTTTACAAGTCAAATAGGTAGTACTAACGCACGTATATCCGAAAGAACATATATCCGAAAGAACATATATCCATCTGATTATATTGTTCCAATGGCGACTATTGTGAATTTCGCATGAATTATTTTAAAGCACAACATCAGCTGTCTCTCCCTCAAACTGAAATCAAGGAATAATTCTAAATGAAAGTTTTAAACTTTAAATACGTCGTTTCTCAATATTACGCAAGCAAAATTTTGGCTTTTTTGATGACTCAACTTGAAATCCTAATCAGAAGTGATTGATTTAAAGTAAGTTACTTATCAGGTCTCCCTCGCATTTTAACCGCACTGCCCTACGCACTATATTGCTATATTGCAAAACTTCGAAGTACTGTTTGCTATTCGATAATATCGTTGACTGATAATATTCTCAGCCAACGATAATATATTATTGCGATAGTTCCTCGCGCTCACCACTACGCGCGGTATAATTTATCCTTCTTGCATTTATTTAATTTCTAATTAAAATTCATATTCTATAATTATTTATAATTATATTAAAACGTACAGCTGTATGAAGCCAATTTCTATACTGGTCTTTTTATAGAAGTTTAATGCGTTCTGCATTAGTGTAGAATATTTACGTAACTTGCTCGTAGTTGGCAAATTACTTTGCGCTTAATATTTTTTACAGTTGGGAAATATAATTAGTTTAAATCAAATAGGTGGTTCAGTGGGATCAAAATAACGTTATTTATTAAGCTCGAAAAGTAGTTTTGTTTATTTTAATATTTGAAGTACTATGCCCTCATATGGAAAATGCCAAATGTAACATTGGGGGTATTATTTGCAAGTTTAAAACCGCTTCCGAAAAAGACGCCACATTGGTATAATTATTATTTATATTAAAAAATGAAAACTGACCAAATTAAACTAACATTTGTTGATAAAACGATAATGGAGAGAAAGGAGAAAATGGAAATTTGCTTTATTTAATTTAAAATAAGTAGAAATAGCTTTTTTTATAATTTTACTGTTATTGCTGCCTGTATTTACATTCATCGATATCTGATGGACACGGCATTTTGCCGTACTTTGTGCGTGGTAGCAACTTTCATATAATGCCTCAAATTAAATTAATTAATCAAATTAATTCATTCTGCCATTACTTTCACTATCATAAATTTACAAAGATAAAGATGGGTAGGCGGGTGCTTATGGGGATTTGTAAGTGACCACCAACACAGGTAGATTCTTTCAGGAATGTGAATAAATGATTTTTTCTCGAAGTTTTTGATCCTACGTGCTTGTACAGTAATCGTGCATGAATCAGAATATGGTGTAATTGATGAATTATTAAGTGCTCATCTTTTAAGCCCACGTCAGATGCAACAGAAGAAGAATTAATCCTAATATCCGGTTACGGCAATTTAACGCAATTCGTCGCTTATCATTTAAATGAAGGCAAAAGCTTTCCAGAGAAAAAGAAAACGTTGTAAATACAAGGATTTCTTTGAAATTAAATGAAATGAGACAATGTAAAGAATCTAATTCACATCTAAGTTCAAAATGTACTTTGATATAGATAGCTGAACTCTACTCATACATACTCATAAAATACTGCCCCCCAGATAGTCAATACTCAGCAGACTGTAGCTACAGTCTAGATAGACTATCTCTAGGAAAATTCAGTTGAATATAACTGTCGATTATGCATTATTAGGATCAGTTACAGACCATATATCTCTTTCTAAATACTAAAAATAGACGGAAGGAATGAAAGACGTAGATGCAGTCCTTCAAAAATTGCCCAAGATGAATGGGATAATAATATCTCAAAAGATGGTAGATATAGCATATTACTAAAGCCAAAATAACCATATGCTAAGCTTGCAATCGCCGGGGAAGTTATACAAGTCGCAGACTCATTATCTCCGCTCTAACAGTAAATAAACGAAGTAAATGCAGCAGATCCTTGTAATGCGAATAAAGAATATGAATTTATTTGAATTCCAACAACTTGTAAAGATTACGTAAATTAAATATATGTGGTATGTCCGATTTATATGATTGTGATGCAAATAGCAATTTGCAGCGATGAAATTTCACGCCCTTAGAAATGATATAAGGTTACACAATATAAGCATGCAATTTCATTATCCAATTATTGCCAAAAAGTCTATAGATGTAAATTTCCTCGGATCGAAGTACAGTATGCTTCTGCTGCAAAGCCCTAATATCAATTAAAATATAATTAATTTTTTTTAACTTCTTGGTCGAGTGCCGGCAAAAAATCTTTCTAGGATGCCGACGTACAACGTGTGCCTTACCATCACTTGGTATTCAAGACGGTGAATAATTTTCTGCCCATTGAATTTGTTCAATTGTAGACATCCTTTTATTTTGTTTTTGCTCCGTTGGCTTCGGATATGCGTTTCTGCTTATTATTAGTTCTATTTAAATGTAAAGTGTAGTTCTTGGAATTTATTAGGAATTTAAATGGTTTAATAAAAAGCATTTTTTGCAATAACTCATACTGTATACTGTATCAAATGATAGGTGTTGAATATATTAGTTTTACTCTGATAACCCCAAGAGTATTATATATTTAATTTTTTAAAGCTATAAGCAAGTTCGTGTAAAATTAATAACGAAAATAAATAGACTGATAAACAACATGCCTTAATTATAACAGAATATAATGAAAATGAAATGTTCCCATTAGCTTAAAGAATTCCTAAAATCCAAAGTGCAAACGTCTGAAACCCTGAGGCTTTTCAGTTAAGGTTCGTTTCAGAATTAGAGAAAATAATAAAACAGTAATAAATTATCCGAGAAGCCGAGAAAAAATCAATTTTACAACCTTGTTTCGGCTGTCCTCAGGCAACCTCTAAGAGAGTTATTTCTCTTAACAAAAGACCACTTTTTTGAAAAAAAATCTGTATTCACTTATTGTAAATAAACAAAATTAAACAAAAGAATAAATTGATCATTTTACCAGAATAACTTAAAAATTATGACATGATAATATCACGATAAAAAGGAGTGTCATATGTTTTTAGAATCCAGTCTTCCTCTGAATGCCAAGGGAACATAGGAAGAAATAGATTCATCTTCGTCTTCATCAACTCCCATGCACAATTCATGTATTTTTTGATCTTTTGCTTTCTATTCTTTAAGTATCTTCTTATCTTTTGTATTTTTCGTTTTAAGTATTTTCCCTTTCGCTTTTTTTGTTGATAGCCTCCTCAAGAGCGGATACTGGTTAAAATTCAAATTCCACAAAACTTCCTCTTTGTTACGTTTCTCTTATCTGGATTTTTAAGGAAAGGTTGCCATTCTTGTCGTGTAACGAAAAAGGATAAATTTACTGGTTCATCTGATTTTAAGCAGAGTCCAGGCTCAGGATGTGTGAACAGTTTGTTTGTTTCGTTAGAATCATTTTCTGCTTTGCTGGTTACGTATGTCGATAAATCAGCTACGTCACATGAACTAGACCCTTGAACCTTATCATCAGCTTCACGAAGGTCACTTGGTATTTGGTCGGTTACTGCAGCTGCTAAGAAGCCGTCGATATCTGAAACATTTCTGGATCAAATTCCAGTTCTACGGAATCCGTTTATTCCATTTGTTGGTATATAAGCCTTTAAGTGGCGGCTAAAAACAAAAGAAATGACAACACAGAAAAAGTTAACAAGAGTACAAAGGTTGTCTCTATGAAAACATGCCCCACAGCAGCTCTGAAAATCCTACTTGACCTCCATCCGCTGCACATATGCATATAAAAGGAGGCCTGGACAAGAGCGCATAGAGTCACTTAGACACAAAAACTGAAGTTAGGAAACCTGACTGGTCAGCTTAAAATTCTGAACATCCAGATAGAAGCGATGATGACCAAACCAACCAATACAATGGAAACAAAACTCCATTTTGATCGTTCCTTTGAAGTGATAATCGCAATACTACAACAGGGGAAAGACTAACACAACTAGAGAGGGGATCACTTGTCTGGTACACAGATTGATCAAAGATGAAAGAAGGAGTGGGATCCGGAGTTAACGGACCTAGGTGTCGAATCTCTGCACCTTTAGGGAACACTCCCACCATATTTCAAGCAGAACTAAGTGCTATCAATATAGCCATCTCTGAATGTGCCAAAAAAGGCCTAAGAGATGCTCAGATCTATATCCTATCAGATAGTCAAGCAGCCTTAAAAGCGCTAGCAACTAGCATAATCAACTCCCGACTAGTGTGGAATCGTTGGATGGCTGCAAATCAACTGGCCAACAGACAGAGAATCCCCTTATGTGGGTACCAGGGCACGAGAGTGTGAAAGACAACGAAGCCGCTGACCAGCTCGCACGGAATGGTGCACAAACTACCTTTTGCGGGCCTAAACCATTCTGTGGTATCACTGGAAGGCACGTAATGAATTAGCTCAGAATTTAGGAAAAAGACACGGAAAGAGACAGACACGTTAGGCCAATGCATCTGGGCAGAGACAGGCTAAAAGAATCATCTCTCACTCGCCTAACTACACAAAAAAGTTTCTCAAGCTACAAAAAAATGAGGTAAACCTGGTCGTAGACCTTCTCACTGGACATGGCCCTTGGAGGTACCACCTCAAGAAACTGGAGAAAACCACTGACGAACAATGCAGATTCTGCCAAGTTATGGCTTAAACGTCAGAGCACCTCCTCTGCGAATGTCAGGCACTGACTCGCCAAAGGTTGAGGCATCTCGAAAATGCCCTTGGGGTACCTGGAGATCTACAAAAGCTCAACCCTCGAAATATTCTGACGCTCTCAAAAAAGATAGGAATTTTCGTGTAATATAGAAAGTTATACACAAAAGATTAATTGTGGTCAACGGGTTGAAGGGCAAAACTTGCCAAGGACTCCTCTATCATACCATACCATACCAGCCCTGGCTTATTTGAAACCCTTTCATTATTCTGCCAGGATGATGATTCAACCAATATTTAGTGTCTGGTCTAAATAAATTAACACGAAGTGGATTCATAACAGCAACGTCCAAAAGCTGCAGCTTGTATGTGGAATGGGAAGGTAAACTCAAAAGGGGTTACATAGTTTTCTCTAGTAATTAAGATAACATTGAGATTTCATTTGTGCAATAAACATCCATCTAATATGAGCCGCGCAGGCTCATCAATACTTGTTTTAACACTACTTATGTACGCAGCCAACCACTTTCATTATACGCAAACATTTTGCCCGGAGAAGCTTCGTCTGTCAGTTCGGCTCCTTTATTCGGGTGGCGAGAAGTTCGGCAGCTGATACACAAGCTACCGTTGTTGACGAAACTCCGCGCTCAGCTTGTTTGGATTATGTTTCAAACCTTTCTTTGTTAATACTCTTGAATTTCACCCACGAACAGTGGCAATCGAAGCCTTGTCTACAATGAAAATTCGGCGAAGCGCATAATTATTTTTTGTGTAAACCACTCTCAATTTGCCAAAAGAGCTTTGTAAAAGACTGGTGCTCTAGCAGTTGAGTTGCTTCAGGACACCTCTGGAAAATCTCTGGATGTATTCTTCCAAGCCCGTTCAACTGATGTTTGAAGGCAGCTTTTCGACATATGAAAATTTGTGGGGAAGCTTGTTTGTCTCTGCAAGTTGATACGCTTATATTGTCATCACAAGTGATGGTCGGTCGGCCCATACATTCATTCCACTTTCAAAATAAAGCATATGTCTTACTGCTAATATCTTCCTGCTCTTGTTCTGCTTCCAAATGGCTTTCTTCTATAGCTTTACTACCTTATTTTTATTCAGTACATTGGATTCACATTATTGGCACCTTGAAAATCCGAGCAGCAGCAGCCTCGACATGCGTCCCTCGATTAACTCCTTCTATGATATTTTTCATATGCTCAATAGCCCAATTTTGCCTGCTGGTTGGTCTGCTATATGTTCGAGGTGTTCTCTAAGAGGGAGTAAGAAAGGATTTATAAATCAAAAATATGAGGATATGATGATGTGATATTTTGAAGTGAAACTTCTTTAGCGAGGGTGAAGTCAGAAAAAATGAAACGCTGATCAAAGTGAAACACTTATCAAAGTTGAAACGGTTATCAAAGTGAAACGCCCCTTCAGCTATACTGGAACATGCTTAACATGTTCCAGTATAGCTAGGGGGTTGGAATTTTCAGGGCATGTAGCCGGAGTAATATGAGGATCATTGACGAAAACTGCCCCCCCTGTTCGGCCAGAAGAGGAAGGAGAAGAAAAAGAACTAAAATAATTAATTTCGGGAGAACGGGAAGATCTACGGGGCTGAAAATTTTGCCTTTGACCATATGGGGATTGCCGATATCTCTGCAACGGAGCCGCGGATCGAAAATCTATAAGCGATGACCCCGTGTCACGGGGTCATGAGTGGTGGTGGGGGGGGGGGTGAATTATACCCCCACCTCCCTAGCGACCCAAAAATTTTCGAAAAAATGGGAAAAAATAGAAAAAAACGTAAAAAGATGTTTGGAAAGTTAATAAAAGGATTATAAAATGAAGTAAGAAGTAAAGAAAAAAAAGTTAGAGAAGGAGTTTAGAGGTCGGAGATGGCAAAAATGAGAATAAAAAGTGCTTTATAAAGAAAAACAATTTTTTTTGAAAACATGGAAAAAAAATAAAAAAAAACATAAAAAAATGTTTTTTTCAATTTTAGTTATTAAAAGTACCTATTATAAAACAAAATAAGAAAGAAAATTAATAAAAAATGAGAATAGATTGTTCGGAATGGCAATAAAAGTGTTATAAAACCAAATAAGAAAAAAAAATAATAAAATAAAAAGAAAAAATTGTTCAGAAAGTTAATAAAAGTATTATAAAACAAAATAAAGAAAAAAAAATAATGATAAAAAAAATTTTGAGAAACGCGGTTTCCGGCGAAAAAAAAAGTTGAAAAAAAAGCAAAAACAAAATTTTAAAAAAGTGACGAAATCGGGGGTAAAAGTTGGGGCTCCTGGACGAAACTGGAAGTTGAGGAAAAAGAGCTTCAAAAATAAAAACTCAATTCCTAATATCTCTTTAAGAAGTTTCACTTCAGTTGTGTGCTTATAAAGGTGTTTGAGTGTGTGTTGAGGTGAGCCCCTCCCAGAGCGGGATCACTTTACCCCAAAGTAACATGCATCACCTTTTTTTAACATCTCTATAAACTTGAATAACGAGTATTCTTATTAGATCGCGATTCCTTAACTCAAACATAGTCTAGAGAGTTTGAAAATTTTACTAATAGTTATTAGACAAATTAGCAAACCAATCATGCAATTTATCTATTGAATTATCTCACTACTTATTTTTTTTCCAGCGAGGCATTATTCACTGGACCTGGAAATACTGCCCCGGTAGACTACGCTAAGGTAAGCGAACGAATTTAATCCAAATCAAGTAAGAGATCAATGCTATTTCTGCAAAAAAACATCATGCATACTGATGAAATGAGTTGCTTTGAAGAAAAAGTTGTTCTTGAATCTTCATCTTTTTTATAATTATCAAACTAATTTAAGTCCTCTCATCTGGATGCAATAGGCACAAACACAAATTATTTATTTTTCAAAAACTGAAAAAATGGACCCACCACGGCCAGGCTTGGGTTGACAAAATCAAATTCCTTGATTTTACAGGTACTTCCCGAATCCTTTTAATTTTTTTTCTAAACTATACCGCCTTAGGTACTTTTTTAGCGCTGACTCTGGAGACATTCAAATGACACCATGTCCTAAATGAATATTTGTCTTATATTGGAATTTTTGCACTAAATGCCGTTTGCCACATATTGGATTTTTTTTTGCTGACTGAAAATTTTATTCTTGATAAAAGTTGGTGCCTGAAGAGAAAATAGCACAGGCAATGGTAAATCTGAGGTTTTACATGCAGTACGCGCACAATTTATGAAAATGGGCCTACGTATTCGACAAATTTGAACGGGCCAAATTACAAAGCACAATAATATGTATAGAAAATTCCAGTAAACTTTTTCTTTTTTCCCTCGCTCCGAGAGCAAACGAATAGACACCAACCCAAAATTAAGAAAAAAACTATTAAAAAATGCTTGCTTGGAAACGATTCACCAATGTATAAAATTCCTAGGCATTCTATAAATTGCATTGCCTAGGTATTCCATACATTTTGCCGGTGGCATTTATAGTCTGTTACAACATTAATACCACAACTTTTTAGCGCGCAAAACTGCATCCGATCTGCTAAAGAGGATTTATTTTCGCCACGTGCAGAACATTACTACTAGAGCTAGATTTGGAGAACCTTTAAACGTATTATTGTAGCTTCAGGACCACCCCTTCACAGCGCGAGCTATATTACGCTTTCAACATGAAAACACTTGGGCTCATATAACACATCGGAAATTAGCACACGTGTTCTGAAGATGTGCCACGATCCGATCTTTTTATTGTTTTTTCTCCTTCCGTCCGGTCTATAACGACTTAGGTATGACGCCAGGACCGAACTAATTTATATTATCTTATAAATACGATATACAGAATATCTGATATTCAAGTCTACTATATACTTCTCAGAAAAGTTATTGATAAATTTAAAAAAGGCTGGATATGCTTATCCTCACAATGCATTAACCCTAAATTCGACAATTATTGGCTCACTATTTCAGGCCACATATTTATACGTTAACAATATTTCCAGATTGGTTTTAGATCAATCCAAATTACTATTAGTAAACAACGAGCAGAAAACCAAACCATTTATTTTTAAAAATATCTCAAGAACTTCGACAACTTATAGAAAATTGAGCGAAACACGGTGGCCAGACGCGGGAGAATGCACAGTACAAGATCACTTAGGTAACAATGATCTGAAACATAGAAATGGAGTAGGAATAATCATAAGCAAAGAAACCAAAATTGCAGTGAAATCCTTCATACCAGTGTCCGACAGAATAATTATGACTAAACTGCATGCTTTTCCACTGGATATAAATATCATACAGGTTTATGCTCCCACAGCAGAAAAAGATGAAGAACTGGCTGAAGAATTCTACGATCAAATGGAACTCCTCATGAAATAGAACAAAAATAGTTAAATAACTATAGTCATGCTAAAATGGGTCCAGGAAAATACTCTAATATAGTTTGGGTTAGTTACGCGCAACGAGAGAGGTGACAGACTATTTCAATTCTATGAAGAACACAATCTAGTTATTAGCAATACTCTATTCAAACTTCCCCGTCGTCGACTATATACATAGTCACCAGCTGACACATCAGGCAACATAATTAGAAATCAAATAGATTATATCACTGTCCCAGAAAGGTTTCGCAATCCTGTCAAGTCAGCAAGAGCTTATCCAGGTGCTGACATTAATTCCGACCACAATCCAGTTGTATGTAGAATGGAGATCAAACTAAAGAGAATCGACAGAATATCCTCAAGTAAATCAGTTGATATAAGGAAACTCCACAAACCTGAAGTCAAACAAAAGGTGCAGCAACCCATTAGTAAAGCCTTTACTGAAATTGATGGTCAAACCGAAGACAGCTTAGAAAAGTGGAACGAACTTAAGGAAGCTATCCAAACATGTTCAGAACTTCTAAAGAGAAACGAAATGATGACAGACGAAATTATAGAATTGATGGAGAAAGGGAGAACTTATATCAACAGAAATACCTTGAGGTTCAGACGCATAAACTCATCAAAAAGAAGATAAGGGCGGCCAAGGAAGCATATCTGTCAGAAAGTGCAATGAAATTGAAGAATTTCACTTTGTCAAAGGCTTTCTCGAAATCGATGTAACACGCATAAACCTCTTGGTTTATATCAACACAGCGCTGGAAAAGAACGTTAACCCCGAAAAGCGCCTCTCGTGTGCCAAGTCCTTCGCGGAATCCAAATTGTGTGTTGCTTATGTCTTCCTCGAGTCTTCTGTAAATTATTTTGTGGATGATCTTCAAGAACAACTTTAAAGTGTGGCCCATAAGTGCGATGGTTCGGTAATCTGAGCAATCTCTTCGGTTTGGTTTCTTGCGTACGAGCACAAAAGTGGATGTTAGCCATTGTTTAGGAATTTCTCCCTTATCATAAATGCGATTAAAAAGGTTCAGCAGGATATCAATCACATCATCATCAAAGAGTTTGATAAGCTCTATGGATGTCTGATCAGGAACAGCAGCTTTCCCCGATTTCATAGTTTCCAGAGCATATACTATTTCTGCTTTTAATATTTTTAAGTGCATATTGCTTGATTCTAAAACCCGTTTTGGAGGTCATTGACCATCGAGGAGTTCTGACAGGTATGCTTTCCACCTTTCAAGTTTGTCCTCCATGTCAGTTATTATACGTCAATTTGCATCCTTGATAATATTACTAGCTGCCTTGACCCTGTTGCCTCCAGCCATTTCCTTTGTCCTTTTGTGCATATGAAGGCTGTCAAATTTCCTTTCTAGTACTTCCATTTCCTCACATTGGGTATTCTTCTTTTGCTTCCTTAGTTTTTCTCTGTATTGTCTTATGTAGTGTTTTGTACTCATCTTTATTGTCTTTACTCTTTCTTCTCTCTTCCATAAGATCTAGAATTTCTGATGTTATCCAGGGGATTTTCTTGGTTCTCTTTCTAGCTAGATTGTTTCTAACCCTGTTTGAATTTGCTTCCACTCTTCCTCCACACTGACTTCATTCGATGTGTTAATGTCCCTCATACATTTGTTCGTCTCTTTCTTAACTGTGTCATGGATTTCAGGATTCTTAATGTAGCTGTTGAGACGTTTTGTAATATTTTTCATCTTTATCTTAAGTTTGGCTATAACTGGGTGTGGTCGGAGTTAATGTCAGCCCCTGGGTATGTTTTTGCAGCTTTGACTGCGTTCGTGTAGCGGTTGTTAATGAGGATGTAGTCTATTTGGTTTCTAACTGCATTTTCTGGGTTATCCACAGGGGATTTCCAGGTACACAATCTACGATTTGGTAGTTTGAAGAAAGAATTTATTATCATGAGATCTCTAACTTGACAGAACTCTACCAGTCGATCCCCCAGGCCAAAACTCCCTGTGTGTCCTTCGACCTTGACTTTGCCTACTTTGGCGTTGAAATCTCCCATAACCATTGTTACTCTTTATACTTCTAAAGATATCATCAAGCTCAGCACAAAAATCTTTCACCATACAACTGGAAACACCTAGAGCATCGCTTTACAAGAACGCCTTTGTCTGGCACACTGCATCACTGTGGTGCTCACTCCCAGGACATCTGTTTCTCCCTAAATACAACCCATGGCTATTTAAGATCCGTGTCAATCAGCATCTTCACACACACTGCTCCTCGAGTGCCAGTGGCTATCCCTTTAGTATGTGTGACATTTCCATAAAAAAGAAACAATTTGGAATTTAACTGTATTCAAATTTGTGAAGATATAATTTAAAATACTGAAAACTGAAAGAATGACATATTTTATAGAGTCCCGCACTGTAAAGGAAAACCGACAAAAGATCTCAAATGACGAGCCCAAGTGTTCAGAATAACATGCTCCGTTGCACCCTTACCATTCGGTATTGTTTCTTCCGATACGGTACTTGGTATACAAAGTTTTAATAATGATGCCTTAAAACGTGGGTTGCAGCTGGTACAACGAAAAGAAAACTTTAATTAGAGCTGTCCTTTTTAACTAAACAAAAGTACCATCAGCGAAATTCGTATAATCACAGACACTGTATTTTCTTATAACGGAAAGGAAGACATGCCATTTCACGATATGAAATCTGAGAATAGTACTTAAGCGTAAAAGAGCCGATGTGTTTTTTTAAATATATCATTATTAAGGAGCTAGCAGACCTAAATTTGTTAAACATTTGGATAAAGGTGAAAAAATCTGAATCTTTGTAGTAGAAATAAGCTAACCTAGTAGAAGTCAAACTACGTAGAACGTGTAGTCCTAAGTGAACAATGAGAAGAATTTTTGATCTGGAGAGAGGTAGAAATTTTTAAAGAAAATGAACTAGATGGCAAAAACTTAAGACCAACAGCTAGTCTTTATAGCAATGAAGCTGATGAAGCCAGGGTGGAGAATAGATTCTCAGATGAAGCCCGAATTATGAGAGGCCTTTTAGGCAAGGTGCATTTTTCATCCTCGCTGTTGAATGTGTATTCGATTATGAAGAACGTGATACCATAAACGTATTAGCAGATTCTCTTGATTGACTTCCAGAAAATAGGGAAAAGAGGATTGCAGTGAGTAAAGAAAACGTTGCTGGAAGTGCCCTGAAGAAGTAGCAATGTATCAATCCCTCGAGCTAGATTAGAAAAGCTGTTCATGTGTGTTGCATATAAACAAAATGATTTTCAATCCACGAACGCTTATTCCTAGGATTTTTTAAAGCCTCTTCACTGATCATCTTTAAAAGTAAGATATCTAGCCTACAAAATGTCCAAATCATCCGTGGGGTTAGAAAAAGCAAAGATTTTTGTCATTGATATTATATCTAAATTGGAGTTGAATGAGGAATTAAGTGCCATTCAGCTGCAATGTTTCACTTAAATATGACTGAAGAATTTCCAACTTTAGAATATCTGCAAATAGAAGAAACTTCGATGATTTAGGTTAGAGGATGCCTGAAGATTGCTAACCGAGACTAACCAATTTAAGAGCCAACAGCTCGTGTTCTCCACAGTAACCTAGATGAGCTCTAAAAATACTTGAATTAAAATTATGGAATTGCAGCAATCTGAAGACAATAATGCAGATAATTCCATCTGCTTTTGTAAGCATAGATAATAAACCCTAATAATTAATTCTATCAATAGCCTTGGAGAGGTTTGCTTTGATACAATTGACTTCCTCATTACTCTCCAAGAACCATGGCAGAAAGTCCACAAGTGATGTGTGCTTATTTCAATACTCTTCATCTTCACCACCAAAACCTTCTATTTTTGAAGAATTTGGGTTAATTATGCAGTTACTGGTCGATAAGTGTTACAGTATTTTTTTATGTATGGGTATGACTAAATCAGTTTTCTTGGTAAAAAAATCCAAATTTTAGAAAAGACGTCTAGCATTGCAAGTGGATAATCATATTAGGTGCATGTGCCTTTTGTATCTAACGTACTTAGTTTGGTACAAGCATCCGAGATTTTACCAAATCTAAAGATTGGTAAAAACATAATACAGGGCAGGTCACAGTTCTAAATAATGTTTCTATAGGCAGCGACCACGGAGCCTTCTTCTTCCTCATATTGTAGGCCCTAGGCCTGTATTTTCCAACTTAATTCTCTTGAGATGTTGAGGTCCATGACTCCATCCATCTCTTTGGAGGTCTTTTGGGGGGCGTCTTGTCCATGGTCTTCCATCTCTAGCGATTCTTGCCAATCTTCCCTCTGTCATCCTGTCCACGTGGGTTTTCCAGTCCCTTCTACGTTTGCGTCCCCATCTGATGATGTCTTCCGCTTCACATTCGTGTCTTCTGTCTGTGTTTATTTTTCTATCTCTTAGTGTGTACCCTGAGATGTTCATCAGTATTTTCATTTCTGTTATTCGTGGGGTGTTTTTTGTTCTTTTGTTGTCAGCTCTTGTTTCTATAGCGTACGTTAGTATGAGTCTAACACAGGTTTTTTATATTTTAATCTTTGACTTTTTGCTCATGTTGGTGTTATTCCAGATAATGTCCCTAGTGCACGTGAGATTCGGCTGGCTTTATTGGCTTGTTTTCTTACTTCATTTGTTCTACTTTGACTTGAGGTAATTTGTATGCCTACGTATTCGAACGTTCTATTTTCCAAGGCAAGTTTACATCTCATTGGTTCTTTGGAAATGACAAGGGCTATGGTTTTTCTGGTCGATACTTGCATGTTGAAGGTTTTTGCTTTTACATAGAATGAGTATAGAAACCGTTGTAAGTCGTCCTCATCCCGCTATAATTAGGGCGTTATCGGCATAACACACGATTTTGATTTCAGCTGTTGTGGGTATACACCCACAACAGATTCCTCCCTCTGTGATTTTAACCTGATTTATTATTTCATCCATTATTAGACTGAAAAGTTGTGGGCTTAAGGAGTCTCCTTGTCAGATTCCTGTTGGGGTTTTTATTTCCTCTGTCATCTTTTGGTTAACCAATATGTGGGTAGATGTATTGTGATTTAGTTGTCTTATGACGTCTATTACGGTTCTCGGTGCATTTTTTCTTAAGAATATCTGTGACGTCATTCAATCTCATCCTGTCAAATGCTTTGGTGAGGTCTATAAAGCACATATATGCGGGCTTTACGTATTCTATATCCTTTTCCCCTAGTTGCCTGACTATGAAGATAGCATCCATGGTTGACCAATTCTTCCTGAACCCTTGTTGTTCTTCCGATATTTTTACATGTTCGCTAATTATTGTTTCTATGATTTTCGTGAACAGTTTCATGACTGAGCTTAGTAAGGTTATGCCTCTATAGTTTTCTGGGGATTTTTTGTCCTCTTTTTTGAATATTGGAATGGTTATGCTCTTTTTCCAATCATTTGGGATATTTTTGCTTGTTAATATACTGTTAAATAACTTTGTAAGTTCTGTCATTAGCTGGTGCCCCCATATTTCAATAACTCGTTTGGTATCTCATCCAGTCCGGATGCTTTTCTGTTTTTTATCTTCTTTGTCTGTTCCATCGTCATTCTTTCGGTTATTTCGGGAGGTTCTTCAGCTTCTTCGCCTTCTTCTTCAATTTTGTTTCTGTTTTCCTCTTCGGATATAACTGTGTACAGTTTTTCAAAGTAGGTTTTCTATTGGAGTTCATCAATGTGTGGTGTTTGTGTATATTCCACGATTTTGAGTTTCCTTCTTTTTAGTATTCCCCATTTGTGCTCTGTATAGGTCGTTTCGGAGGTTAACCTTTCCCAAAAGTTTCGTTTTATGGTTCTGATTTATGTGTTGACCCTGTTTCTTGTTTGGATGTACTGGTTATTTTCTTCCGGTGTTTGATTACCCCTATATCTTAGGTACGCTTCATGTTTCTCCTTGGCTAGAGCTTTCACTTCGGGTGTATACCATTGTTTATTACGGGAAGCTTTATTAACTCCTACTTTCCTTAGACCTATAGCCTCGATAGCTGCGTCGCGTCGGTGATATTCGTTTTTATCTTTTCCCAGCACCCTTGTGGATCGTCTTGTTCTATAATGGAGATCCCCTCAATTTTTTGATTTAAGCGTTGTTGGGTCTCTGATGAGACAGAGCCGTCACAGCAAAAACCTCCATAAATGTAAGAAAGGAGGGGTCGAACAGCATGTAAACAATCTCTCATGGCACAAAATGCAGACAAATACGCACAACTGCTGAATTCATGCCTTACAGCAATAATACCGGCTGATGAAAATGCAGACATTGAGGAGGAAATTAAACAAGTAACGGCAGCAATGAAAGAAGCGGAAAGAAAATGCCAAATGGCTGGAACTGAGAAAAGGGAGAAGCTGAGTAATGACATTAAAAATATAACAAAGGAAAGAAGAAATTTGGAGAAAAAACACTCAAGAACCGCCACGCAGCTAAGAGAAATTAACAAGGAAATATCCAAAGTAATTCGAATGAATGTAAGACTGCACAAAACTAAAGAAACAACGACGGTAATAGAAGAGAAGAAGGGAATGAAAGTACTGAGGGAAAATGTGTCCAATGGCAAGAAACAAATATGCAAGATTATCGACAATAGTAGCTGATAAACCACGACCAATAAACAAGACATTTTGAAAATTGTAAGAATATTTTATGTGGACCTATACAAGAAAACAACAGTAACAGAGGGCAACACCAATATTCCCAAAGTACAAAACCGAGGATCAAATGATATCCGAGATACCACCCCAGACGAAATTAATAACATCTTGAAGGGCATGAAGAAACTATATAATGTTTGTCTGAGGAATACTCTTCTTCTTCTTCCTCAGCGATTTGATGCCCAGTACTGAACATCGATCGATCTTTGCTGGGCGGTCTGGATCCAATTCTTTCTCGCATGTTGTTGGATGTCGTCTCTCTATCTCTCCTGTGGGCGTCCGACACTTCTCTTTGACTCTCTTGGTCTCCATTGCATCAGGGTTTCCATCCATTTCTAGTTGTTTCTGGCTACATGGCCTGCCCAACTCCACATCAACCTCGCTACTTTTCCAATGATGTCGCAAACTCCTGTTGTTCTTCTCCTGATGTCTTCGTTACGTATCCTTCTCTCAGGCTTACTCCTAGCATAACTCTCTCCATCGCCCTTTGGCAGATCCAGAGGCGGTTTGCACTGTTTGATGAGAGTGTCATTGTTTCTAGTCCATATGTCGCCACTGGCAGGAAGCATGTATCAAAGACTTTTCCTTATAGATTTTCTCTCCCTCTGGGATTATGTCCCAGATAGTTATACTGATTGATTACCTCCAGAGTTTGGTTCTCAAAAGTGACTATAAGGTCATCTGGACTCATGATTTTGGTCTTTTGAGGGTTCATTTTGAGACCAACAGCTTGGGAGGCGTCCTTGAGTTCTTGGATCATTGTTGATAATTCGTTTGGCTAGTTGCTGAACAAGACAATATCATCTGCAAAACAGTTGATTGAGACGTTTTCCGTTTATGTTGACGCCTTTCTGCTTCCAGGATAGACACTTGAACACGTCCTCCAAAGCCAAGGTGAACAATTTCGGAAACATTGTGTCCTCCTGCCCCGCCCCATGAAAACCTTTCCAGTTATCCAGTCTTCATCAATTTTTACATGCAGGGACGCGTTCTCGTAAATGTAGCGGATCAGTCGAACGCTTTCTGGTAGTCTACAAAGGTCATGTGAAGTGGAATGTTGTACTCCGTACATTTCTCTATCAGTGTGCGTACTGTTTGAATATGGTCGGTTGTTCTGAAACCCGTTCTGAATCTTGCCTGTTCAACTGGCTGATAAAAGTCTTCTGGCTCAGGCGATTTGTTATGAGTTTTGTTAACAACTTGTAGAAGGTAGACAGCAGGCTGATGGGTCTGTAATTTTCCATGTTCACAGTGTCACCTTTTTTGAAGAGGAGAATGACCTCTGCATTTTCCAGGAATCTGGAAACTTTTCTGCATTGAAGCATTTATTCAGTAGAATTAAGAGGGCTTCTTTAAGTGTCTCCCCTCCAATTTTTATCATCTCGTTCGTGATCTGGTCTTCTCCTGGAGCCTTACAATTTTTGAGCTGTTTTAAAGCTGCCTCTAGCTCGTTATTATCTATGGGCTCTAATTCTTCTGATCCCACGTTCAAAATTGATTTTCGTGTTTTGTCTTGCGGGGCTGCCACTGATTGTTTGTAGAAGCTTTCGATAAAAATTCTCAACAGTTTCAGCAATCCCATCTCTTTCACTGAAAATTTCTCCCTGGTCATTACTTATTTGGTGAGTGATCAGCTTGCATAGAACGAAACACTCTCATGTTGGTGTTTTTTTTATGGTATCATCGATCAATCTTGTGTTTCGTGTTTTCTGATCCCCTCTGATAGCCCTTTTCACCTTTTTGTTGAGATCATTGTATGTGGGTGAGTTTTTGTCAGCGTTTCTTCGTTCATCTATACGGTTTTTTGATTCGGATCAGACTTGTCAAATCGGCAGAAGAATAGGTTTCACCTGGGCAGCATTTGGAAGACTGAGCTACATCTCAAGATTAAATATCCCCAGGTGCCAAAAGAGAAGGGTCTATAACCAGTGTGGTTTTGCTTGTGTTAAGATACGGAGACGAAACACTGAGACTAACAAGAAAAACTGCAAATAAAATAAGAGTGGCACAGAGAAGCATAGATCTTTCTTTGAGAGATAGGGTTCCATATGTTGAGGTGAGAGGAAGAAGTGAGGTCACAGATGCCATCGCAAAAATATCAAATCTCAAATAGAATTGGGCGGATCACCTGGCTAGAATGAACGGTGACAGATGGACAAGAAAAATAACTGAATGGAGACCCAGAGATCATACACTTCGCAACAGAGCCAGACCGCTCAAACGATCTGAAGCGCATCCACACAAACTGGAGAGAAGAGCAGATGGAAATATCTACGGGAGGCTTATGTCCAGCAGTGGACAACCATTTAGCTGATTGATGATAGTAATGAAGATATTTAATAAATATTCCAGGCAATAAATGCAAATTGTTTGGCAATTACTGTGCAATGGTCCAGCTTGATTAAAGTCTCTGTAATATTTTACTCCATAGAAGCCTTGATATTAATAAGGACATGAAATTCAAATCCAGAATTAAGTGGTGGATGATGGTCAGCTTGCAGACTATAATTTTAAAATTTGAACTCCAGAATTTCAATTTAACTTAAAATCTAACTTTGTAAGTTGGAAGTCTCGGTGTCCCTATCCAAATTTTTGCAAGCCTCATTTATGATCGGATGAAGTTGTGTATGCTAAAGTAAAAGAATATTGCCCCACATGTAGTAACATACCTCCAGATTAAAAATATGAGATTTCATAAGGATGAAAAGCTTAAAATTTACCTCACACCCAAATTGAAACCAATGAGGTACGAGTTACCTTAATGTATTAATGCCCAATCGGTTTGTGAGATAAACCAAGGGCTGATGAATTAAAAATAAATTTCACATTACGTGTTAAACCCATGTTATTTATTAGACCATGTCATTTCAAAGCTTTCCGTATAATAATACAGTTCTTCTCACTAGATATATTTTCCTCAATGTTCTCCTGAAGGAGGACCCATGATGAGGTATTTTATTTATTTTTCATATAATTCACAGGCATTGTCAATGGGAATAAAGTCAAAAGTAAATCCTGATTGGAACAGTTCTTATAGTTCAAGCACAGTTTAAGACTCTGGTTCAAGAGCCTGCATTTTTATTGGGGTCATAAAGCTCTTGCGGTAGGTACTTATTTATTATGACATCGGTACCTTTACTGGTAATTCTATGAACTCATTACCCACTTGAACCAGTCGTTCGACACTTTCTTTCATAAAAAAAAAACGACAAAGACCCTTTTAAAAATAGTTTTTATCCCACAGAAAATTGCTACAGCAAATATACAAGGTGTCTAAGTTTTTAGACGAAAATGCCGAAACAGAGCAAATTTTTCACATTCTAAAAATAGTATGCACAATTTTTAAAAATCACTATTCTTAATGCGGGAAGAAGTAACGGCAACTTTAGAGGAAATCACCAAGGTACATACGGCTCAATCCAAACTGATAACTGGCGGATAATCTATGATGTAATACTTATTTAAAACAAAGTCTTTAAAGTATTTTAAATTTTGAATTTTAGAAACTTCTTCTCCTTCTTCTTACCACGCTCTCTCCTTCCGAAGGTTAGGAATAATTGTACTCTTGGGAATTGCAGCGTGACAAATTTCCGCAGACGAACGGTTAATTCATCTTCTCAAATCCTTAAGCCATGAGTTCTGATGTCTTCTCCTCGAAGCAATTCGTGTTTTCCACCTCATAGCACATGACCAATACACTATATATTCCTTTCTTTGGTGGTGTTCAGTAACTCCATAGAGTATGCACCCATGGCGCTAAACGACGGTTTACAAACAAGTTAATATTTACCAAGAAAAATTTAACTGCGATCAGATGTCTACCATGTGTTCCGGACGTCACCAGTCCTCGTAATGGCTCAGGCAGCACCTCCTGCAATCGAACACCAGGTTCAGCTCGTCTCAGGGAGGGTTGGTTCGAACTATCTTTTCCCAATATCAAGTTCCGTAATGTTGTAACTAAATAAGGAATTGATCAAAATAAGTAATAGTCCAAGTCGGGGTTGGACGCCATCAAGTTTAGTTTGTTGGCAAGCCCTATGGATTTTAAACCGACACAGAAAAAAAAAACTTGGAAATAAAAAGAATCTAAGTTCAAATTCTAATGTCGAAATACGTAAACAATTACCTGTCGAAGACTATGCTATCCGCTTGGTCACCGTTCAAAATCTACATACTCACATACACCCTAAATAATACCAAGCATTTGAGGCCAATACTTTATTTTGAATAGTAACATATAGCAAGCTCCTCTAGCGTATTAAGCAGTTTCCCTGGATAGAAAGTAGCCAGCTAACCCGTAGTGAAATTTCGAAATGACCCGGTCTACTGACTGACTAGACAGACACCCTAGTCAACCTTGACAGCTTGATGTAAAATATTTGAAGGTATCAAATGAAGGGTTACAAAATTTTCAAAGTTCTAGTGTCAAATAAAAGGTTATAAAATTTTGAAAGTTCACTTCCTCGAAATGCTTTGCCGCAACCTGCAACCTAGACGGTGATAGAAATACCGAATTTATCACTTAGACTATACTAAGTTAATTTTACTCGGCTATACTGCCTGTCCAAAAACCCAAGTTGCAAGTTTCAATAAAATAACGTATTACTCAAAAGGGAAACAATGTTATGTTCGATTGTCTAAGCCAAAATTAAAGTAAATGATAATAAAATGGATTAACTTCCTCGGATATAAAATGTACTAGAGATAGTCCATAAATCTAGCACCCGTAAGAAGTAAGTAATTTTTCTAAGCTAGCGTAGCAACACTTCACAAAAAGGTATTTAAATATGTACACCTCAGTAGATTATGCTGTATGCTATTACTTACTAAAGAAATTAATCAACTGTTTTCGAAAAATGATCGAGTACTAGATTATGTGTAAAATTTAAAAGTCTATGCAAAGTATTAAATATTCCTGGCACAATAGTACTGTCCAAATGTAGTAATATAAATATAAAATTAGACTTATCTCGAATAACAGCGACAGACTCCCGAGGTTATATCCGAGAATTAGCCATCATTGTTCTCTGTATGTCAAAACAGTGTTGATTAACAAGATTCCGGGTAAAATTGGCTCTTCCTGATCTACAGAGAAACAGTCATAGAACCCCGCAACAAAGCGCTACCTGAACTCCAGCGTAGAATACAGCTACTAAAACCATTTCCAAAAACTAGCTCCAAAAACCAGCTCAAAAACCCTAAAAGCGTAAATTAAACCATAACAACCACATAACGCACGAAATTTACAAAAATGCCAAACTCGGCCCCAAATATCTACTTGAAATTCTACATTCGAACAACTTGAAATCACTTACCCAGAACTAGGGGTTTACCAAAACTTCCTGGGTACCTTGAGAAGGACAACGGTCTATATTGCCATTACGGCGGTTGCTAAGACTTAATTCCCACGCAACTGACCATTCCTCCGGAGCCCTAATCGACTTCCAGTCTACTTCATATACAAAATACGGACACTCCTCGAGGACTACCTTTCTACCGAAGGGAACTTCTTTGGCTAATGATTAAATAAAAGCCTTCCAAAATCAATAACAACAGTTTTTCTTCTGTTTCCTCTCCTCCTACTGGATCAAAATATCGGAAACAAATCTGTAAACACACCAATCACTATCAGCTGACATTCAACTAAAAATCCTCATATGTCAATCAACATGTCAGAAACTCTAGACAGGTACGAACTTATCAAGAAAAGACAATAGAGATGGTCGACCAAGTCGATATTCCTCCCCAATATAGTCTTTATAAATAAGATAATTTTCACCCGTAATACTGTGGACCTAGCGTTCAACTGTTGCATTCATAAAACAGGACGAGGAAGACGCAACACCCAGTCACCGTACATCAACAATAGACTAGAAGGTTCACTCTAAGCCCCGAGCATTTCCCTCCTTGCCCCGTCGCGGAATCGGATGAAATGCTGGTTTGGTTCACCCCTCAGACCTCGTCCCACGTTTCACTCCCTTTCGTAGAAGTCTGGCGTGTCGTCCCGCCTTTGTAAGCGCTACATCAAAAGTCTCTACTGAGAGTACACCTGCTAGGTCTTGACCCACTCATCTGAATTCTAAGCTGCACAGTGAGGTGTCATCTAATAAAAAAGTTTTTCATACCCAGGAACATTTCGCAAATATGAGCTAGATGATCCATCAGTATGTTTTATAATTCTTGTTCATCATCTGCTATTTTTAAGGTATCGTCAGCAAATTTGTTATTGTTTATTAAAGTTCCGTTAATCTTAATTCGAACTTCATACAATAATTAATTTTTTGACCGATTCATCTTGTTGCTCGTTCCACCTCGACCATTGCCATTTGATACCAATAAAGTTATGCGCAGTTAGTGCTCCTCGGCTCCGGTTGGTCTTAAAAATGTTGATCATCTTCAAAAATCGATGGAACATTTATACAAATTTACGTTGGTGCCTCTATGTGTCAGTACATTTAGAGAGAATAGAGCTTCACGTCTGTCCAATCCATTTCTAAATACAAACTGCACGCTATCCATTTGGTGGTTGCATTTTCTGGAGATCCGCATGTGGATGATTTTAGAAATAATTATTAATACGTGAGCCATAAGCCATAGTTATCGTATTGTAAGGAGCTAGAAATTTTGGCAGTGGTATAAATCTTGCCTGAGTTATGGATTCATTTAAATAATGATTGCCCTCATTCTCTACGATTAATCTAAGTGTTAATAAGTTTTCTCTCTTTCTCGGGCCTGGTTATTTAGGAGCATTTTCATTATTTTATGAAATGTCCATGGTGGTAAATGAGGTCTGTCATGGTCGAAAAATGCGTTAATTAACATATTGTTGCCCACTCATTCTGAGCTTAGAATAATTTCGGTATTATTGTCCCTTAAGATTGCTCCTTGAGGCTTTCTATATCGATCTATCATTTCCTTATTAATTTTTTTACATGTTAAAGATGTCATATTTTTCCTGAAGTTGTTCGATCTCTAGGCCTTTTGTCCATATCCACTTTTCTTTTGCCCCTCTACATTTTTCCTATTCTGTCCTTTGTGCGCTGCATTGTCGTCCTTTTCTTATTAGGTCAAAGATTTCTTGTGTCATCCATTCTTACTTCTTGCCACTTACTTTACTATGAATCCAATGTCTTGTTTTTGAATTTTTGTTGCTTTCGTCTTTATTTCGTTCCATATTGTCTCGATGTCCACTCCCCGTACAGATTTCTCTGTTGTTTCCAATTATTGCCCAATTTTGCCGCTTATTTTTCTTTTTATTATGATTTTTCAATTGTGTCTTCAAAAATTCTTTCTCTTTTGACTCTAAGAAATCTATTGAATTTAAAGTCCATTATGGCAGGATTGTGATCTGTTCCAGCGTAGGTTTTTACGATTTTATATACCCACCTCTTGAATTACAAGTTTTACCTCAAATAGGTGTTTTGGATCAATTTCTATTAGATAGTTTTTTTTTCTGGCTGACTCGGGGAAGTGGAGCGGCAATGGCCCCTACCATGGCCACTGCGGTCTGTGGCGGGGCTTGTCGGGGGATCTAACCATCCTGGAAATGCCAGGTGACGTGATGGTTCGTGAGATGGACTTCCATGAGGGCAAAAGCATCCTCTTACCTATGAAAGATAACTGGATGGGGGGGAAGGATGGGATCCTGGGATCGACTAGTCTGGTTTACAGACGAGCCCAGAATGGGAACACTCTCAGGAGCTGGTGTGTACTGTGAGGCCCTGAGGCGGAAATTATCCACGTCACTGGGCGAGCACACCACAGTTTTCCAAGCAGAAATTTTTGCAATCATGATTTAGGCTCAATGTCGGTGACAGGAAAATTTCCTTTTGCCCCTGCAGCAAGGTCGCACTCATGGCGCTGGAGTCGGTTCGCACGCGCTCCTTGTTGGTGAGGGAGTGTAGAAGCTGGCTGATTGCACTTGCAAAGTATAAAAATGTTACGCTGGTCTCGGTACCGGGACCCTCGGGTGTACCGGGAAACGAAGCAGCTGATCCCTGTGTAGGGATCGCCCAGTGTTCGCGAAAGAGCTTTTGTGGCCTGGACGGAGGGTCGCAGGCCGAAGAGGTATGATGGGAAGCTCCGAGGATGAGACAGGCGAGGCTCATGATACATGGGCCCCGCAAAGGGTCTCATCAGAGTGTTGATGGGAATGAAAGAGTGCAGGGCGCTGTTGGATTCACAGGGCACTGTAGGCTTAGACGGCACCTAACTGCTGAGAATTGCAGAGAAGGGGGACTGTGGATCGAGCATGGAGGACCATGAAATTCAATACCATCTACTTACGGAATGCTCCGCCTTTAAGTGTACAACATTCAGAATCTTTGCGCGACGCCGATCGATCCAGATTCAGTGCGTCATGTTAGTCTGAAGGAAATGTGGGATTTCTTATGGAAGACTGATATCCTGGAAATTTAGTGCGTCATGTTAGTCTGAAGGAGATGCGGGATTTCTTAAGGAAGACCGACATCCTGGAGGTTCTCGAATGCGGGCTGGGGGCACAACGGGCCCAGTTGGTCGCCTAAGTGCAAGGCCCCTAGGGTATACTGATAATTTTTCCCGTTATTTGTAGATTTAAATTTTTGTGCTTTTCTTGAATTCAGTTCAATATTCTAAACTGTTTTCTTGCTTCCCAACAGTCGTGTTTGTGATCGTTTTCTTCCATTAGTTGTAACGGAATATATGCTTATTCCGCTACACTAAAATTTCAATCCAATTGCAAATGATTCTCGATATTTAATATCTAAGTCGCCATCTAGTCACGAAAGGGTTTATTTCGTGCGAATACCGATTTTAGGAGCGCTAGTACGCTATTTTGTACCTACGATTCGTGAATTCATTTTACTATAGATTACTATATTTAATATGGAATAATTTTATTACTTTGCGCTACGTGGTTTATAGTATTAGTCACATGTTATGAATTAGCCAATAAAATATCGGCAAACATAATTTTGTCCAACGTCTTGAATTTTGAATGCGGAGAGGTTATGTTGTGTTGTGACGTTGAACCGTGAGTGCTGATTTTTTAATCTTGAAATATTTAATTCATCTTGCAATATATTTAACTAATTCTTTCATTTTTAAATACATAATTAATATTTGTTCGCTTAGTCTTATTTGACTAAAGCAAGAATTTAGCATTTTTATATTCCACTTTTAATTAGCTTACAACTTCAATATTTTTTTGGGTATTATTACCGATTTATTGGTGAATATTTGCGTCTCTCATTAATCAAATTCATGGAAATTGAAAAAGGCTTAGTCCAAATTTAGGGAGACCGTAATTATTTTATCGTTCAGTGGTCAAGCATATTATTTTACGTATTTTCATTCAAATTGAACAGCATTATCTGGGTTAATTCTCGGGGTAAATTTTATCTATTCCTGCTGTAGTATAACGTACCCGGGTCGATTCAACATAGTTGAATCAGA
>JAEQML010055725.1:0-35462 GCA_016904865.1 Pissodes strobi
TATTGTCCAAAAAACTAGGTGCGTCGTTTTTTTTGACGAGCAGTTTAGTTATTGTATGAGTAACAGAGGCAATTCATGGCGTTATGTAATTATGATGACTATACTGGCGAAGTTTTAAGGTGTAAGGCGGAAATATTAGTGGCTGTAATAAATATTGGCGAAATAAAACGTGTTACTAAAATCTAATCGTTTACAGATCAGAAGTCGGGATAACCTACGTATTGTGTTATTTGTTGTGGAGAATCGTGAAATAAGCGATTTCGGCGAGTTAAATCGCGTTTACGTCTTCTTTTATTCCTGAGTGGCGGTATCACAAAAACTTTTAACAATTGGCGGGCGTTTGTTGCTATCCTTGACAGATTGACATTTGGCGATTTTTGAGATATTCACGACTTCACGATAATAATAAACAAGTGTGTGCTAATTAATTAGTGATTATTGTAAAAATTGTGGCGTATTTTAACTGTGTTTATTGGCGCCTTTTAAACACCATAGTGATAGCCTATGGAGGAAGGCAGAAGTGACGAGTTACAGCTCGATTACGAGTTTGAATTGAGCGACGATGACCACGGCGAAGGCGAATCGGCGATGGAAGACGAAACAGTCTATCCATGGTACATAAGCTATTGAAAGGCGGTTTGGCAGCTAGTATCCGCAGATTGTGGCGGCCGAAATGGCAAAGGCGACGAAACAAAAGGCGGCCGTTGGTACTGGCGGTACCAAGGGTATCAAAAAAGGCGAAAAATCAGGTGAGAGCGTTCCTCAGGCGGTAGTAGAGCATGCTTGGAGCGATAGGGCGGACTCCGCTTGCAGTTTGGGCTGTATGGGGTCAAGGGCAAGGGCAGGCGGCGACATTATTGACCCTTTCGATCCTGACAGCCAGGACTGTAACGGTTGAGCAAAATTGATCAGTTGGGCGATTTTCGTGAATGGTCGAACTATGAGAGAGCCTCGGAGAGAGCGTATTTTATGCAGGCGAAATTGCAAGGCGCAGCAAGGGGCTGGTTTAATCTGCTCGATGAATATGACCTCTCATGGGAAGACTGGAAGGCGGCTCTTAGGAAGGCGTTTTCTAGAGTGCATGACTTTGCTAAACTGCTCAAGGCGAGGGTTAAATTGGACGGCCAAACCATGACTCATTACTATCATGATGAAATGGCGTTGATCGAAAGGTGTGAGCTTTCAGGCACAAAGACGCTTTCGTGTCTGATTAACGGTCTACCTCTTGATCTACAGGCGAATGCGAGGGCATTTGGTTGCTCTTCCCCTGGCGACTTGTATACTGGCTTTCTTTCCTCTTTTGACAGATATCGGCGTCCATCAACCGATATTGTGGAATTGAAGGGGCGAGGAAGTCCAGGATCATACACTGGCGAAGGCGACGAAGACTTGGCGGTCTTCTGAGGCGATTCTCAAATTGAGAGAGGCGTTTGGCAAATTATTTCCAACCGCTGGCGCGGGCTGGCGTTTATTGGCTAGGCGTTTGCTGACTTTTTGGCGAGGCGAGGTGCAAAGGGCGAATGGTCAGGTTGAAGGGTGCATGGGAGTCTGACTGGCGAGGTGCAAAGTGCGAATGGTCAGGTTGAAAGGTACATGTGAGTGAGTCTGACTGACGAGGTGCAAATGGTGAATGCTCTGTTGGCGAAAGGCGAGAGCTATGGCGATTTAAGGTCCACACTTCTTTTGAGACAGCAAAAGGCGAGTGAGAACCTGACAAAGGCGTAAAATAAAGGTGATATGCGATAAAAGGCGTAAGGTTGCAACCGCAGGCGAAACCCTTAGGGTAGGCGATTTGGTGTTATGGCGAAAGCACAGATCGATAAGATTTGGTTGATTTACTGGCGAGTTAAATTAATGAGGGCATTAATTGTTGCAGGATGGCCGAATGTAACAAGCAAATTTTGGAGAGGCGACGTGCGACGTTCAAATAGGCGAGGACGTGACAACCCTGGAAGGCGCATGGCGCAGTAGAAGGTGTCATGGTGTTATATAATACGGAGTATATAGATAGATTAGAAATAGGGCGTAGATATAGTTATTGTATGAGTAACAGAGGCGATTCATGGCGTTATGTAATTATGATGACTATACTGGCGAAGTTTTAAGGTGTAAGGCGGAAATATTAGTGGCTGTAATAAATATTGGCGAAGCGTGTTACTAAAAATTAGGCGTTTACAATACAGTCCATACACAGTTAGAATACCAAATTATTTAAATACGCCCCTACAGCTCTCCATAAAACCCATTTTCTTAATAATTCTCAAGACTCTTTTTTGTATTAGAAAAACTTTTTGTGTATGATTGTTACTACCCCAAAACATTATGCCATACTTTAAAATCGATTCAAAATTTCCATGATATATTATTCTTAAACATCTCACATTCATATAGATTCCCACAACCCTAATTCCATAACAAATCGAATTGAGCTTTTGCATTAAGTGCTGTATATTATGTGTGGTCCAATTCAAAAACTCATCCAAATGGATTCCTAAAAAACTTTGTATCTTCGACCAAGTCAATATCTGTTTCTCCAATGTTTACTGTTAATGGCTTGTCAACATTGCATTGTTTTGTTCTAAATATCAAGATACTTATTTGTTTTATTTTTATTTAGCAATAATTTATTTTCATAAAACCATTCACTGGCCCTCCCAAACAATGACGATCCGTCTGATACTACGTCTGGTAAATCTTTGGTCCCAGTGATTAGACTGGTATCATCTGCATAATAAGTTATGCTTTCGTTTTGGCGATTTATTATGGAATACAGGTCCTTCAAAAATATCACAAACAAAATGGGACCAGCTATACTACCCTGCGCAATTCCAATTTTATTTTCCATGGAATTTGAAAAAATTGTTTGCTCATTTCTTGTTACCTTGACTCTCTGCATTCTGCCTGAGATATAAGACTTGAAAAGATTTAGTGCATTTCCCCTGACGCCGTACCTCTCCAATTTCTTCAAAAGTAATTCTGGGTTAACACAGTCATATGCTTTAGACACATCCAAACAAATGTCAATGGCTAGATTTCCTTTCTCGAGTAAGTCTAAAATGTTTTTTGTAAATTGGAAGGCTGCACTTTGTGTGGATCTGCCCTGTACATATCCATGCTGACTTGCATTTAAAATATTGCATTTATTTAAAAAGTTTAACAATCGTTGACACATGGCCAACTCAAACAATTTTGAAAAAGCCGGCAACAGACTTATAGGTCTATAATTTTCATATAATTGGGGATCGCCGTTTTTCAATGATGGTTTTATGAGCGCTACCTTGAGTGTATCTGGAAAAATACCATGCCTGAATGAATTATTTATGATATAAGCTAATATTTCTTTTGTTACTGGAATTGTCATTTTAGCAATACTAGTCGGTATCTCATCTATTCCACTGCTGTGCTTATTTTTAATTTTTTTTTTAAAGTTCTTATAGCTCATTTGCAGATATTGGTCTTAGAAGCATTGACTGGAATTATTGATATCAGAAAATCGTTATATTCATTCGCAATTTTTCCAGGGTCCTTAATACCAATATTCTCATCATTACCTGTTATATCACGGTATATCGACCACATACATTTTGTTTTATTGTTAGACAGAATTAATTTCTTTTCATATTCCTCTGATCTTGCTTCTATTAATAATGAGTCGTATTCTTTCTTTACACTATTATATGATTCTTTAAAAATATTACTACATCTAGATAAGGTTAGATATCCAATCCAAACGATCTTTACATTTAGATATTTTTTCATTTTGCATCTTAACTTTGTGTCTACTGTGTTGATTGAATAAAAGCAGGATTTTATGGATTATCTGATGGATTTATGGATCTCGGTATATAAGATTTGGAGTCTTAAACATGTATCACTATTTTGGTGCCAATAATTTCACAGTTATTTTACATACTATTGTAGCCATTAATCGGGATGACGCGATTAATAATGGAGATATAGGTAATAAAAATATATTTTTTTGATAAAATTAACAACATTATTTCAAGCATACACTTATTTGAGGTAAATTGCTATAAATCTAGATTTATCTTAAAACGATGCCTCTTTAACAATCAAATTTGATCCTAATTATCCTAATTTACGTTTTTAAGGAAAAATTTTCCACTGAATATATGAATATTTCTTTGGCATACTCAAGGATTTTTTTTTATTTAGTGTAATACATGTTATTCAAAATTTCAAGCAAAACATTAATTTAAAAAAATTCCGTGTAAAACATTGTGTTTTAGTTTGGGATCTGTGATTTTGCATTTGTTTATTATTTGATTTACAACTTTTACTTTCTTGGGGTTGCATTGTCTTATTTTGTTGTATCAGTGCATCTTTTTGCGCAATTTGATTTATTTACATGTATTTTTGAAGGTACTGATATTTAGATGAGAAAGTAAACTTTATATTAATATTATACTAATGATTTTATAAATTAAGGGTGTAAAGGTGTTTAAAAGTGAAAATACTGGTTTTGCGATATGAAAAACTCAATGATTTAAACCAAGATTAATAACTGCTTAATAATAGAAACGTTATATTACTTAAAATAAAGTTAGGTCTAAAAAATTATTTGTACCAGCTCCGCTACTGATTGTGATGTGATGCCTTCGTGCAGTAAAAGCCACGTGGGTGCACTTTTGTCTAACTTGTACCTTTTCAATTATTTGCACAGAGAAACAACTGGTCTACTAGCGACATAGAGAGAGTGTGTACTAAAAAAGCTTAAATAATAAGCGCCATTGCAGGTTTGCTACTATTAGTTAATTTACACGTCTTAATTAAGTGACTGAAATCTTCGTTTGGGCGTATGTTAAGCAGCCATTATTGAAACACTAGCTGTCTCAGCAGGCTCAAACTTATAATCTGATAGATATTGGGACTAACGGACCAATGTTCTTGAATTCTTGACACGTATTTTGCATGGTAATAGCTTTGCTATAAGCCTGATTAAATAAATACCAAATTAAAGATGAGTTACCACGCGACCTGGATGAAGGAAGCATTAACCACTTTAACATTTTCTGATTGAAGTAGATTTTCCAGGTCCATAAAGACATACGTCCAAAGGTAGCATCCGGTGAGTGTAAGGTGGTGGCAGACATAATAGGATTATATCATTCTGTTTAGCGTATGCCAGTCATTCAATTCCTTTGTGAATAGAATGACAATCGACGATGGGATTAACTTTTTGATCAACGCTAACAAAGCATAAGTTTGGTAATGTTTAAGCCATTTCAAAAACACCTCTGTGGTCATTCAACCCTATTCTTGGGCGATTCCAAGAGTGCCCGTTCGTGCTCCATCCAAATGGTCTTTTTTAATTCTTTGTCGGGAATATTATATATGCAGGAATATAACAATCCGTTGCACTCATAGATCGAACAAAAAAAACATGAGATCCACGCTCAGCACTTGTTAAGCACCTGTCCTGCTTCTGCCTAACTGTTGCTAAAACTTTCTGCAGTCTCTGTTTGAAACTTATTGGTAAAAACTTATGGGTTTCTAAAATGTTTTAATATGTCTGAAGAATTTCTCAACATGCAATTTATTGAAAGCCTGAGCCTTAGCCGGTGAAGTCGGGAAATATATTTTTTAGCTTGTTTTTTAGCCAATCGATAAGCCAACTCCTGAACGTCTTTACAAATTAAATCAAAATGTGGTATTTCTAACAAATTTAAATAATAAACTAGCTCTCTTTCAATGCCGGGGGAAAAGTTGCTTTGAACCATCCTAGTCCCTTAAAAGTCGTCTAAAAGTCGCCTGAGAAATATCAAGTCTCTAAAACCAACCCATTTAATTTTACTGAACAGTCTCAGTTACAAAAGTATATCGGTATGAAAATATAACAAATAATGTATGTTGATGTTGAACTGCTGGCAGCTAATTTACAAATTTTCGTTTTTCCAGTTTTTTATTTGCAAAAATGTCCATAAATTTTTCACTTGAGGCTTTTAAAACATGGCTTTATCATATAGGTTGATTTAATGCTTATGGATAGTTCTTTTATTAGATTAAATTTAGAAAAGATTCATCCCACCTGTTCCGACGTCACTGGGAATGTCCCTCTGAAGAAGATGATAAGCTGTCGAATTAAAATAGCTAAGCTCTTTAATAGAATATATTTTGTTTTAGGGGAGGAGGGCATTACTGCTCTCTTAGGTTACTGCTCACAATGTCGTTGTAATTTGCTCTAATTTGTCTTTCATTCACTTTTTATATCGTCCTCACTTAAGTTATTAAAATTCTTTGGAATAAAACACTGAAAAGCGTATTAAATATCTTCGCTAGACTGAAAACATATTTACAGACATGTTGTATAAATATAAATTAATAAAGACAAGTTGACATAAAAACCAAAAAAAAACTATGGTGACGAGTCCCTCTTCGCTATCATTGTTACCCGTATCGTTATGCCCCTGCGAGCTACGTTCAGGTTTTTCTATGATAATAACCGTCTTTTACGAAATACAAGTAAACCAAATCAACACTGTAATAGCATTCGCCACTAGAACTTCCATAATTGGTACAAAAAGCAATTGATTTAATTAACACAAATATGCTAATTACTACCCGAGCAACTAGATCACATTAATGCAGTATTTCTAGTAACAAGATATAATTAAGCAGTAGACAGACAGCCATCAATCTTGGAAATAAAATGCTACGCTACGTGACGAATTACTAATTGAAACGGGGAACAAAGTACGAAATAAGGCATAAAAAAGATTTGGTTTACAGAAAAAAGAAGATACAATTCTGAGAGATGGAGGACTGCTTGAAATGGCCAACATGGCAACCTGTAGTTGTTTTAAAGCCTTTGAAGTAAGACATAGGTACATGCACGTCACATATCCTTGAGAATATTCGGATTACGGTTGGTTGCAGACCGATGCAGAATGTAACCGACCAGCTGATATACAGGTGATCAATTTAAGACATATGATATTGCATAATTGTTAAATATTTTAAATAAATCTATTAGAATCAAGTGAACTTTATTTCGTAAGCGCTGCGAAAAATATATTTCCTCCTTCAAGGCTCTAAAACCATCAGCAATATTAACTTATATCACAAGTGGTATAACGTTTTACTCAGTTCAATATAATATTTCTGTGACAGTAGAACCGAAGACTCAGTTCTTGTGAAATTAAAAACAAATTTTCCTAGTGCACAAAAAATAAAATAAAAGGAATCTTTAAGATATGTTTTGATTGGAAATATACCACACACTGGGAAGGGGGAGGTAATGCCAGTTTATATTATATCGGTATACCCAATAGTGCATACGCAAAATTATGCTATACATGGAACTAATTCCCACAAAGACGGGAATTGAATTTTATTAGTTCGCTGTTGGTATCTTTTTGTCATACTAAACGCACAGTTTATACCGATTCGGTACGGTATAAACTGTGCTAAAAGTTTAGAAAATCTAAGCGTTTCTTTGACAGCCATTTTGAAAGAGTCGTGTGGTACATCAAATTATACAAAGAATTTCATGCTGAGAAATAAATGATGATATTGTTTTTAAAAAACAAAAATAAATGACAAAATTCGTTTTATAATACAAATGCATAAGTATTTCATTAATTTCACATCTTCGAACAAAAGCTAAATCTAATAGTCTCCGTCAGTTTCTTGTAAATCACCTTCTTTCAGGGCACTATTTGTGCAATCTCTACCAGAACAATTACAACATATCACAGTACATTCCACATTAAATCGTCGATACATATATCCACCATTACCACACGGCTCATTTGTATCCGTTATGCAGGTACAGCTTACATGCTTAGTACCAAATAACTCTGGTGCAGCACTCATTGCCCATGTTGAAGTTGTTCTTCGACTATTTCCAACTCTACTCTTCGGTATTGACAATATTGGTCCTCATAATTTGCCAATAAAGACACCGTAAATGTACGCGGAGAAGATGATGTAAACAACATCTTCTCTAGGTGGCAATTTCCAATATTAAATGAAATTTTGATAGTTGTGATTTTTTTCCAGTTGAAATTATATTGTAGGAGGTAGAAAGTTTATAGTCCCACATTAAGCCAAGCTCTCGATATCAATGCTTTATGTCAATATTTGTGAGTTCCTTTCTGTTTGCAATTTTTGATCCGAACAGAGTTCCGGAGATCCTAAATTCTTACATTTCCATATATGTCCATATTATGCCGATTTGCTTTTGGCAAATAAGAAGCTTGAAATTTCGCATCCAGTTGAAGCATTTGAAAAAAAATAGTTTTCAATCCCTTTTCGTCAAACAGATATTGCATCTATTTAATATCACTGAACGTAGATGACTACAAACAAGTAATTCGTGTATTATGGTAAATCAAAAGTACAAGAATATCAGTGTTGTCACGCAAAAGCTGTTAGCTATGCTTTTCTTCTGCCAAGGTCAGTGTTGTTTTAATAATAACAGAACCAGCAACATCTGTAGCATGAATCATAGTGCGGTCATTCGCTTCCAATTGATTCCCAAGCATTGCTATAAAGCGGTCCTGTGTCAATAAAAAGTGGAGAGTTCTCAGTAAATTTCACTGGTACTGTGGGTTTTTTGCTCGCACCTGATGCTCTAAATCTGTTGTACTGGAAATGAGACAGTCATCAAATACAATTGCCATAACCTTATATTGCTTAACAATATGAATGATATATAGTTGTAACACATTTAAAAATTTCCCCGTTTTTTACCATGGCAATTTGTGCAGTAGTAAACCTCCGTCCAGAACATACGATGTTTCCACAGGTACCATGGAATTTGAACTAGTAATATGTCATGCAAAGTTCTTGCCAATGATGATTTGTCACTTTTTCTCAATAATTGAGTGTCCAGATCAACTAGAAACGGAGGAAGTATAGATGATCCATAATTGAAAGTTTCCTTTAATTTTTGCAGGTCAGAGGGGAGCAAGGAAGGAGCCTCCACGTGTGTATTTTCTTAGCAGCCGTACGATAAACTAGATAATGCCGGCGCTCCCTGGAAACGATGTCCGTAAGGACATAGGCCAATCCTTCCACCAACAGAAACCAATGCAAAGAGCAAAGAACAAAATCAATAGGCACTTTTCAGAGCCATCTCTGACAATTGCTAGCCTAAACGTCGAAGGAATTACCCAGAACAAACAAGATCTAATCTCCCAACTATGCCAGATTCACGAATGGGACGTATTATGCCTACAGGAAACACATACAGACGAACTAGCGCACGGGTCCAAAATAGAAGGGATGCGACTTGCCATCGAGGCACCACACAACAAATATGACAGTGCAATATTCATCAAACCCGACACTAACATGACTTCCACAAGTAAAACCGTAACAAATTGTACTGAGGTCCTTACCATAGAATGTGGGCCATTCACGGTTACATCAGTCTACAAACCTCCAGGTCGAAAAACCGAACTGAATATGCCAGAAAACTTTGGAAAACAAAAAACACAATTTATCATAGGCGACTTAAACTGCCATAGTATTAACTGGGGTTATACAGAAACCGACACGAGCGGCTCCATCTTGGAAGAATGGATGGAAACAAAAAACTTCTCACTGCTCCACGACTCAAAGCTACCCTGCTCCTTCATGAGTAAAATCTGGAAGCGAGGCTACAACCCAGACAACTGCTTTATTAGCAGTAACATCCAGGACTGTTGTATCAAAAATGTCTATGAAGCAATCCCCAAAACCCAGCACAGACCTAGAGGCATCGAGGAATTCTCGACTGTGAGAACTACCGCAATACCCTTTCGTAGAAGATTTAACTTTAAGAAAGCAAAATGGGCAGACTTTACTGAGGAGTTGGATGAGGCAATCAAAAAGGTCGACGATACACCTAGTAACTAACACCTAAAAAAACATATTCAAAGAGGCTGCAGACAAAACTTTATTGCAGGCCTGACAAGTAACACGAAAGACATACTTACCAAATATGAAGAGCTATACTCAAAAGACCCCTTTAGTGACGAAACAATAACATGTGGAACAACCCTAATGACCACACTTAGCGAAACGAGGCAAGGGAAATGGATAGAGACCCCAGAAAAAATGGACAGCAGTAAGATAGCATGGCACCTCATCAAGAAACTTGCATCAAGCAAACTCAAAAACCATCCAAAATAACAGCCAATCAAGTAGCCACCAACTTATCCTAAATGGAAAGCCAACGAAAAAATGCCAGAAAATACGACTACATTGCAATATCCACAGCGAAAACAATTATTTTGCACCCCCGTTTACAATAAAATAACTCAACGATGACATAAATACGTTAAAAACCCGAAAAGCCGCCGGATTCGACGATATGTGCGTCGAACAAATCAAATATTTTGGGCCTGGCACAATAAGTTGGCTCCTACAACTCTTCAACAATAGCCAAGAGACCTTTAAGGTGCCTAAGCTATGGAAAAATCCAGGGAAAGATCCCGACTCCCCAAACAGCTACCGACCAGTCTCTCTGTTGTGTCACCTATTTAAACTCTATGAAAGACTGATACTAAACCGAATTAGCAGTATCGTCGATTCAAAAATCATACCCCAACAGGCTGGTTTCAGACCTGGGAAATCATGCACCGGCCAAGTTTTAGCGCTCACAGAGCACATAGAAGAGGGATATGAAAACACAATTACGAGTGTTGCCCTTTTCGACCGGACCGCTGCCTATGACACCGTAAACTAACGCAAAATGCTGTCAAAAGTGTGTGACACAACGGGGGATTATCGATTGGTGAATATGATAGAATCATTGCAGCAAAACCCCCAATTCCACGTCACCCTTGAAGGGAAAAAAAGCCGTTGGCGAAACCAAAAAAACGGCCTCGCTCAAGGAAGCGTGTTAGCCCCGATCCTGTTTAACATTTACACCAACGATCAGCCAATACCGAAGACACAAAACACTTTGTATACGCAGATGACTTGGGCATCACGGCCCAAGGGGAACATTTGAAGAGGTTGAAGCAAGAAGCAAGTTTAGAGAACGCTCTAGGTGTCATGTCTGCCTACTATGGGGAGATCTCCTTAAAACCAAATATTTCCAAAACACAGGTTAGTGCATTCCACCTTCACACACGACTAGCCAATCGTAAACTTAACATCGCTTGGAACGGAAAGACCCTTGAGCACACAGATAAACCCGTATACCTCGGAGTCACACTTGATAGATCCCTAACTTACAAACACCACTGCAAAGAAAACCGACAAAAGGTGGCTGCGAGAAACAATATATTTAAAAAACTAACCAACAGTAAGTGGGGCGCTACACCCGAAGTCCTTAGATCGACGGCACAAGCACTATGTTTCTCTCGCCGAATACGCATGCCCTGGTCGAGATCGGCGCATGCCAGGAAGGTCGATGTAAGCCTCAACGAAACTTGCAGACTTGTAACAGGGTGCATGAAGGCTGCACCGCTAACCAAATTTTACCAAGCAGCGGGTCTTCACAGTCCCAATTCACGCAAGGAGGCATATGAATTTAATGAGAAGTTGAAGAAAACATTTGACACTCGTCATCTCCTTTTCGGGCAACACCAAGAATCTCAAAGGCTAAAATCTAGGCGTCGATTCCTCAGTAACCCCCTGGATGAACCACCCGCAAACTATCCTCTGTCAGAAAACCCGCCGAGTGGCGTACAACTTCAAGACCTGGAGAACGCTAAACCGCATCAGAACAGGAGTTGCGCCGGTAAAAACCAACCTGATCAAATGGGGCCTTGCGCAACCGACTGAAGACAAGTGCGAATGTGGAATGATACAGGATATGGAACACCTTCTAAAGTGCGTCAACTGTCCCGCACACTGTAACCTCGACGATTTATGGCCAAGCAAACCTGAAGCATTGGACGTGGCCCAATATTGGGCCGAAAAAGTGTAGAATATTCCGGACACGAAAAGTAAAGTAAGTTCGCAGGTCAGAATTTACAGACGAATACACCAATATCCTCGAGTCCTGTATCAATATCTTGAACAGCCCAGCCAGTCGAAATACCTTAATATCTTCATTGAGAGATTGGTCCTTTTTAACCATGGTAACAGAGTTGAAAGCTTTTCCAGTTAGTTTGGATTAGATTCGAAGTCCAATTAACTTGCCTGGTCTTGACTGCCTACTAGCCCACTGAAAATATTAGGTAGCTCAACGCATTTTGACCCAAATGGATTGTGCTCTTCCAAAAATTAAAATTGTTTAATATAATCCCTCAGATCCCTCATATAACATCGTAATTTTTTTTAGCTTTTTTTATGCAAAGCAAAATTCTAGGTGACAGAAAGGAAGCCTACTCAAAAAATACAAACAAATGGCGTTGTAATTTAAAAATTCTCGAAATTATATAATTTTGAAGTGGTTAAGTTAAAGAATATCAAACTACAAGCAGGAAACTAAATTATAACGTTTTCTCATAGCAGTTATTATTGTTAAGAAAGTTATAGCATAAAATTTTAATTTTTAGACTTTATTTCCTTAATAATACACGACAAAATTTAATTTATATATTTACTTGCTTTAAGATACTTTTTTTATTTATTTCCAAAATTTCTTATATTTTTATGCCACTCTTTGCCTAATGGATATCTATTTTAGTAATGCTCAAATCTACTTAAAACACAGCAAAACATATTAAAAAGCAAATTTTGAAAATAACTGATTTAATTATCCACATTTTCTGACAATTTTGGTGCCATGGTAACCGACACACATAATTAATGAATCAAAAGATTCACCTTAGAAGCAGATTCAACTTGCAATTCCGAATCTTCTTTTCTTTAGTCGTTCTCCATGCGCTGGACAAAGGCCTGCATCATACTTCTGCATGAATCGCTATTCTGAGCTATTTGGTACTAGTATACGTCACCTGTTAGGGTCGTTTGCCGAGGCCAACCATGGTAGTTTTTTTTTATTGCGTTCACACTTTCGTTTTCTACACTTCCGATTAAATGTCGTACGTGCTTCTATTTTGATATTTTGGACCGCTTACTCTTGTTCCTCTATCCTGCTATTTATTTTGTCTTGACTATTGATGATGATTTGAGATCACGAGGAGTTATCTCTAGCACTATAGTTAAGACCGTTAACTTTGGTCAATTAACTTTTCTATTTATTTCTTTCATAGAGAGGTTTTATGTTTATCGAAAATTTCTACTAAGACTCCTTTCTCTGCTGACAATAGATATCACTAAGTCTGTTGTATTGCTTTAAATATTAAATACCAACATGAATATTGACATAATATTCCCGTTTTTTCTCTCTCTTTCGATCCTTACTTTATTTGTTGTTTCGTCTAGTTCGATTTTCAGCATTGCAATTCTAAAAAGTTGTTATATTAGCTACCTATAACTAAGCATTTACAGTTTGTGCAGAGGTATCTCATACTCTAAAATTTATTGATCAATTTTCTATCATATTAAATTCTTTAATACTAAATCACAAGATAACATTATTTTCCTTTATCGTTCTCTCGATTAAGTTGATTGCCATGTGAAGGTGATCTGTTGAGCTATACATTTTTCTAAATTCTGTTTACATTCTGAACTTTATTTTTGAGTCTATTTAAAGCTTATATAGTGAGAAAACAGATCAATCGGCGGATATTTTTGAAAATCCTCTTTCTTGCATAGTAAACTGACCACTATTTTAGCTCCCTCATCTCTGGTAATTGCTAACTCATTCTCATATGTCTCTCTTGTTCAAATGTCGCAGGTGGCGCAGTGGGTTAAACCACTATCCACATCGTGGTAATAGGCCATGACTAACCGAGTTCGATACTAGGTCCGGATATCGTACTTTGTAATACGTTTGGTACCCTGAAGGTTAGACGGTCACATGCAAATACAAAATTTATCTATCTATACCAGTCCCCTCATTCACGCTGGTAACCAGACCGAGTGGGATCAGACATCGCGTATGATTGGTGCAGTTACAAATCACTTGCTAGTCTGTAAATTTACTGGAGACTAAGGCAGTGTAGCCACCAAGGATGTAAGAACCCGAGGTGGAGCGAAGTCGTACAGAGAAACAAGAGTCCGTGCCAAATCCGAGGATTGGAAGCCCTTGGAGTGCTGAGGGGGGGACCATGGTTTGGAACCCACGATAACTGTATGTCCCGTCCAGATTAGTGCCACAAGGCAGCAAACATGAGACTTCACTACTTCAACAAGACAAATGCCCAGTAGGGCTTCTGAGCATACGTTAATTAAACTCCTTTCTTTGATCTTAAAAAATATTTCAAAGAGGCTTCTTTACAGTGTTTCCATTAGAATCAAAATTTTATTGTAACCCTGACTTTTTTAAGTTTTGTGATTGTCCACTTATTCCTTCAACGTCTATATATTTTTAAATATTTCCACCTCTTTCATATTTGGCCCCCTGAGCTTCTCTGCTATCTATCGTACAATTTTCAGTATTTTACTGTTAATCTCATTTATGTTTCTCAAATTGTACCTTGAACGTTCTGCTATTTTCCTGTCTATGCAAATTCCTGATTGTTTTTATCAGAATAACTGTCGATTTGCTCTTAGCAATATTGGCGACTAAAGGGGCTTGACAGTATATTCTGCCAGTAGGGTTCAGATAATAATTGTTCCTGTTTCATCAAGTAAACAAGCATAAAATATTATCTTATATATTATGAAATATTTTATATTTTGACTGATATCGATTTCGCTATTTGGAAATAGTGAAAAATATTGTGTGGAAAAACTAAAATTTTTATTAAGTTATACTTGCGGTTGCATGCCAAAAAAGGGAATCTTTCAAAAAATAATTTGTGGTACAAACCAATGGATTTCCAAGATATCTCACCTGATATCGATTTCAAGTATCATGCTCTATCAAGGTCATCTAACTAAGTTCATTTAAATACGCCCTTTACGATCAAAGCGAACTGAGGATTTTGCTAAGAACTGTATTTTTGGCGGGCAATCTATCTTGTAATCGGACAATGGACAGGAGTTCTCAAGATATATTCTCGATGAAACACGAGCAATCAGATGTTTATGACGCGGATATGTAACGGCACCTGCAGGCGATGGTCATTGTTAGAGGGTCCAACAGGACTTATCATAACTGAATAAACTGAACATCTTGTACAGCCAAGTTTGGTTATTATAGTAAAGTCGGTTTACGTAGATCTACATATCCATAAGACGTTATTGAAAACTTCCAAGCTGAAGAAAAGTTCAATGAATTTGGTATCAAAGAACAGTCTGCACAAGAATTCGCCGAAAACAAGTCTATCAAAAACGATTTCGAAATCGACAATCTGCAGAGAAGGGTGCCACAAATTCAAATCTATATATGGGGGTTCCGAAAATTGTAACATACGTCGACGGTTAAATAGTGGCAAAGCTGCGCAATCTAGTGCTTACCAAAACGCCTTTTTAAAAGAGTCCAAGTACTTTCGTAGCTTTATATTTTTTTTCGTTTTTGAAAAATAATTAAGTACTTCTCTGAACTTTTGAAGATTCCGTGATTTGTTCTTAAATCCTACGTTTCCTATTTTCTATACCCAGGTCATGTTAATTTTTTAAACACGGTTTGTTTTTACGGCATTTTTAATCCTGAATCCGAAACACATCTTGTTATAAATGTATATCAATGTTATGCCAATTAAAGTAATCTTCAATAATTATATTGCTAACCACAATGTATTATAGACATTGAACTTAAAAACTAAATTGTTGTGTATATTTAACTATAATGCTTGTCTAATTTACATAATAGAATCACTTAAATTAACTTCTTCTTATCTACAATAAAAACTAAAATATTAAAATACTAGAAGAAGGAAAAATGTATCACTAGCATCTACAAAAAATTATAAATGTTCAAATAAATAGCCAACAAGTTCTCCGGACCTAACACCAACCGATTATTTCTTATGAAGTATTTTAAAATATAAACTTTCTAAGACCTTCTAAACAATTTAGATGATTTAAGGTTAAGGTTAATCATTTAAGGGCTTAACTCTTTACATGAAAAGTAATCAAGCATCAATCAAAAAACATGTCGTACAAAAGGCAATTGTTTAAATATTTATAATTTTTGTCGATGCTAGATATATTTCTTTAGTTCTAATTTTTTTCATTCTAGTATTTTAGTTTTTATTGAAGTTGAGAAGAAATTGATTTATGTATTTTCATTATGCTATAAATTAGACAAGTATTATTAGTTAATTTAACTAATTTTTTTAATAAATTCTAGTTAACAAGTGGTATTAAGAAGTAAATAAAATCATTGAAGATAACATTAAGTGACAAAAACCAATATACAATTTTAACAAAATGTGTTTCAGTTTTTAGGATTAATGCCTGCCTGACGTAAAAACTAGATCTGGGTCGTATTTAAAAAAAAAACACACAAACATGACGTTGGTACAAAAAAAAAATAAAGCTAGAAATAAATAAAATTTGAATTCTGAAAATTTGGTGTCTTTCGAATATCTTCGGAAGCATTCGAAAGTGCAAGTAAAGAACATATAGATTCACATAGATACTGAGATAAACTTAGAAAATCAAGCTAAGAGAATGAAAGCTTTATAAAATTCAAAATGTTCTGCATGCTCTGTTGGAGATACGGAGATAGTGAACATTTCAGACGTTGATGGCGGAAGGAGCAATTTCAGAAACCTTCTTCTAATGGCATTTGTGTGTTTTTAAAAGTAAGGCAATGAGAGGGAAGCTATTGCGGAAATATTTCCTAGCGACCAATTTTCTGCATCTAGTGAAAATAGATCGACGGGAAAAAGTATGGATAATCATTCTCAGCAGGCACAAGGTTATGAAAGGTGTAACTATAAATCTAAATGTATAAAAAGCCAATATCACTACAAAACTGCTGCAACTCAGTGTCATAGTCGACTTGTATTGCCAGATACATGGAATATTGTAATAATTATCACTATGATGACCATTCGCTTCAACTTTTATAAAACATTTTTGATTACACATTTTTCTTCAAAGTTTCTCTATCATTATGACTGTTATTAGCCAATTTTACCTGAGCGGCCTTGATTAGAATGCGGTTTATCCGGATAAAGGCGGAACGTGAATCATTTAAATTAAACTTTATTCCAAATATATATGAAGGAATTAATTGCAGCCTACTGAACCTGTTAAGCACAGCTTGCTGTGCTGTTAAGCAAAATCTAATTGCTTATTTTTATATTATGACCTGCAACAAAACTTCCTTCTGCGCATCAAATTAAAATGTACAAGATGTTTCTTTTTATTAACTTGATAATTATGAAATAATTCTAAAAGGTTTGTTTTATAGAAGAACCATAGAACGAGAATATCCCCTGGCTCCGCATTTGTTTTTAGCACTTAATCATAACATTAATGAATACCAAAAGTACGAGTTAAATATTTACGAAACTAACTAAAAAAAATCTTTAGCTTACTCTGACTCTTTTGGGAGTATCTACAGTTGATTCAGGTAGATTCGTTGGGTACTTACTTCTTCCTAAATCAAAAAAGAAAATAAGCAATTAGTAACAAATATAAATATAACTGAAAGAAAAAGCTGACTAGGAAAATACTGATTCCAAAATTGTTAAAAATATTAAACGAAAACAAAACAATCGAAAATATAAAGAAAACAGTGTTTCCTATTTTGAGCAGTTTTTATGACTTTCTACATCTCATACTCATAATATGTCAAGCATATTAAGACTATTGATAAGTCTTAAGTCCCCTATGTGCACCAATAAGGATCTTTTTTTGTCAGACAAATTGATAGGCAACAGTTGCATACTTTTTGAATAAGACCGTTTCGGCTCTGGCCCCGGGTATAAATTGTTCAATTTAGTGACCTTAACGAAGCTAAAAAACATAAAAGAACTTCAAGGAACTTGACAAGTACATGAGCACTTAAAATTAGAACAGTAAAAAATTTTAATTGCATTTACTAACCATTTTTATTTTTAGATTTCTCGTTCTTGACGACAGGGGCTGAAACGACGAGCATTTTCCTGTTCTTTTAGGTTTTTCAACTTCGTTAACTAAATTCGTGTAATTTACACTCTAAGGCCATGCAGAGCCGAAGCGGCCTTATTCAAAAATTACAATTGAGGTGGAGAAATGGGCAACGATTTGTCTGACAAACATGAATCCTCCACAACAATATAGAACATATCTACAAGATGCTTTTATCCCGCTTCACATAAAATCATAAATCTGTTTTTTTATTATTATTTTTGTAAATATTTTTATATACATATTTCGATGCTGATTATCATCATGTTAGACGGTAAACATATTTTACAGCACCTTAACATTTACATATTAAAAAAGTAGCTTTTGATTTGCATATAAGATATTAGAATAATGGAAAACAACAATTTTATATTTCAAAAATTAATAAATGTCACGCCAAAGAAGATAAGATAAAGTTTTGTAAAATAAAACAACATTTAAGAAGTAAAAAATAAGTGACAAATGTAACATCAAAATTAATAGTAGATTGTTAAACTGTGAAAATTGGTTTAATATAAAATATAGAGTAGCTAAAACATGTCTTAATTCCTGAAAAGTGATGGGAGTTAATGCCATTGCGTTTTTGAACATAATCCAAACTGATACAATTGTGTTAGATTTTGTTGATCTACAATCAAATAATAATATGCCTATAAGCAGCACGCGTTAAGGATATTAACCAATCCAAGCCTAAATTAGAAGTATAGTAACTTTCTCACAAAATAATTTTATAAATGTATCGCTTACAGGGCAAGCTACATGGTGTTTCATAAAAATCAGATATGATAAGAGTATTTACCCACAATACCATTTACTATATCATTTAAGTATGTTTCTTCATTGTCTCCTGTAACCACATCAAGTTTAAGTAGACTGAGCTAGGTATTGGCAATTGTGCAAAAGAACATAAGTTCATAATATTGCCTAAAAGGTTCAATGCATGGACGTCAAGCAACCTGTACAGCTTTCAGTACACCCTACCTCCAAAGCGTAACCTTTTAAAAATTTCTCGGGCATTCCCTCAATGAGGTGTAAGATAATATGAGGACCTAAAAAATCAGTCCATATTTGAAGCCTGTACGTACATGCCATATAATAAGTTATATAATATAATTATGGATAATTTTATTCATATTTTTTCAAAAACTACCAGGGAAAATTATCCCACACTAAGCCTAAACCAATTTCGAAGCTCTCCTGTATTTGAAACTGTAGAGACGAGCTCGAGTTATAGGTTGAAAATATCTGTTAGTATATGAGAGTCTAATTGATACTGAACGTTTTATTTTTTAAATATTTTTAATTAACTTCTATAATTTTGGTATCTATAGAGCTATCCTGTATGTGATCATATTGTATTTTTCCTTAGCAAAACTGTTTATTTGTTTCATAATTAAACAAATATCATGCTTTGATCATAGGACGTGATTTCAATAATTTTCTCTATTTTAGTAGAACAGAATAATAAGGGAATGATAAACATGAAACTCGTCCGTAAGTACAAAATCAATTGTTCGCGTTATACCGGTGATATATTACATATGAGTTTGGACTTAAATGAAATATATTGAGCAAAGCATCATAAAGAGAAATATGACGTAAAATTATTATTATTACTACATATACCTCCCGTACGTGGATATTCCATTTTCCAGCTCATTTAGTTCTCTCGAATCGCAAATAAACACGCACAGTCACATTTTTATTGGACTTTTCAATAAAAAGTATTATAAAGCAGCCAATATCAGCAAGCACGGTCCACTTGCTGTTAAATGGCGTATAAGAGGAATTTTAAAGTCTACATCGAGAACGAATCGTAATCGCCTTTTGCTCGCCCTCTCAACAATTTCACACGAAATAAAACCCAGGCCTGGTTTATGAGTTGAAATAATTTTTATTGACTCTTGGGGTTTTGATTTTCAAAATATTAAGGTTTCGTTAATTTACTGACACGTGTAGCAAAAATTAAATCAATAGAATCAGAAAAACGTAAATAAAGTTCAGTAATATATAGAAAAAATGTTAGGTATTTAACTTGCACCACTGAAATGTGAAAACTGTCAGTTGATCACCGAGTATTTGAATAGCGAAGAGAAATCTTCTTTGATACAAATGGGGTGCATATGTGTTCAAGAGACAATAGTTCGGATAATTTTAAAATATTAGATACCCGGATATTAAAAAAGAGCCTGATTAATCGTGTATCTATTTGCAAAAAAAAAAACAGTTATATGTGCAATATGATACTTAAAACATATATTAAACAAGAATTAATTAATTTTTTCTGAAAATTATTCGTAACTAAACACTAATCCGTATTTAAGATTTTAATATAAACAAATTACTGTCATGAGGCTTACAGCCAATTACTGTAAAAGCTTATTGTTAAAGTAGGTAAGTGTAATATAAAGTAAATCAGATAATCAAAATGAAATATAACAAAAATATATGCGATAAAGAAAGCAAACGACCTACAGTCGTTTAACAGTAAATTCATGAATGAAAATGAAATACAACGATAATATATACAATAAAGAAAGCAAACAACCAGCAGACCTTAAAGTTATTAATAAGGAAAAATAAAGTATAGATCCTACTTGTATCTAGTAGATTTGCGGACACTGGCGTTTCCTGTGAAGCAACGTCTCCACCATGTGGTGGTATACCTTGACAAAAGCCTTCTGTATGGCTAAATGACACCGGGACGGACGTTCAGCCCTAAAGCGAGGAAAATCTGTCCCACAGAATGACCCTAGTTAAATTATAAACAATTGTAGCCATACAAGGGTCCAATATACCTCACTATTCATCACACATCGTTTATAGGCGATATGGCCTTTAATTTCGGAAATACACATAGGTCACTAGGTCATTTGCCAATTAATTCAACGACACATCAGACGGCATTTAGACCTGATGGTCAAAAATAATAAAGATAATTATGGATACTCATAAACTGCCTGCTCTCCTTGAATGTCCAGACGAGACGAGTATCCCAGAACCACTTCTGTCAAGTGGGCGGTCCAAACGGATTCATCTTTCGAGCGACTCGGAACACCGGAATTAAGGTGGCGAGAAGTAAGGTAGCGAGAGTGTTGACAACAAATCGACCAGTAAAAGGCAAATATCGCACACTGGATTTTGTAACATTTACAACGTTACAATACTATCGCAACATGGTGCGATGATTTTCTAAAAGTACCTTGTGGATGAATGCTTTTAGGTAATAACTTATTCGCCAACAGGATGCAACCGACAAATTGGCTGAAAGAATACTGGTGATTACTCAAAAGGTTGGAAATCAACTTAAGACCATAATTGAAAGTGACAATCTTTACTAGATAAACTAAGAAAAGAACAAAATTCAATTTCCTATTTTGCTGGATTATCTTCGAACTAAGACGTTTAGTAAAGTTTGGGAGATATTTCATACATGTAGGATGTATGAAATATCTCCCAAAGATTTGTAGCAGGTCTTATAAAAGCAAAAGTTTTTTAAAGGGTTACTCAAGCCTTTCTTCATCCCTCATTATTTGATGAAGTTGCGACCTTATATATGTTTCAATATATCGCTTGTAGGCTATAGTTATTAGGTTAAGCCAGAAGGTATACAAATACTGCCAACAGGAAGATAAAATTAAATTAATGTAGACTTAAATATGTATTATATGCGGGATTATTGTTTAGAAAAAGAAAGTTGTTTAACATTCGTTAGGTTACCGTGAGCAAAAACGAACTGAGGACCAAAAGGGATGACTGAATATTAAGCTTTTACCTGGAATTTGAAACCCCGAATTGAGGACCAACTTAACATAAAACTGAGATTACAACGCATTACTACCTAATATTGCCTTTACTCCAACCCTCATTTTCACCTTATAAAAATCATTATAATTTACGTTGGTCCACAATTCGGTGCAGGTTTTAAGGGTACCCAATCACTAGGTGGGGCCAGAAGAGGAAGGGGAGGGGGGAGGCGATTATCCTCCCCGCCCTGTCGCTATTGATCAGCGGCCTAGCAGCGCCCACATATACATAAGAAAAATGAAGTTACATAGTTTTTATTATATTCCTGATTTGCCAATTTCAGTGTACTAGAGCTTTTGACAGCTAGAACTCCAAATTAGACGAAATTTAAAGGGTTCTACATATATAATTATTATCTTAAGGTCAATCATAATATGTATGTAGTGGTTTATTATCTTGACATGGTAGAAATTATTATTATTGAAAAAATTGATACTCCCGAAATGATTTTTCAACTGTTTACTGAAAACTCAAGAACCAAATTTCAAATAGCATTAAATACAAATCATACTTTAAGAATAATTAAATGCAGAATTTACATGCGTATAGTAATAATGCACAGGGTATCTCATTTAATAGTGGTTCAGGTGAAACGACTCATCCTGTATTTTCTATTTAACGTTTTTCTGTAACTGTTCTAGTTTCCCAGCTAAGTAACAACAGAGGCGTTTTACGTGGATCACCCTGATTAACATTTCAGTGACAGCAGATTTGGCATACTGAGCCAATGCCGACAAATAAATTCCTGCCAATTATAATAATTATTTTCTAAAATGTCAATATATGTCTATTTATCTTTGGGTATTCGATATATAGGCATTAGATTCATGGGTTGAAATTTCTCAATAACGTCTTAAATGTGGCCTATTCCAATCCACAATGTCTCTTTTTATACAGGGTGTTTCAACATTCACTACAAATACTTTAAAGGCTTATTTTATAGGTCAAAGTAATATGTCCGTCCACAAATAAAACTTTTCCGAGCTAGCTGCAATTATGAATAAAATGTCCTAAAAGTTTGCAAGCAAGCCCCTGCTCTTTTAGGTGCCCTATTAATGTTTTGCATCAAAAATGACGTAAACCTAATTTTCAAAAAATTGAGGAGGTTCTAGTCTGGTACGGCATGCAATAATGTAAACACATTTTGAACAACTATCCATTTTCTAGAAAATCACTGGTGAGCGAGAGGTGGGTATTCAAGTTGTTATTTTTTAATATTCCATAAAAATATTGGATCAATTTAGTCTAATGTGTTGACCATCTCCCAAAAAAATAGGTTTCCGCCATTCTGAGACAAAAAATTAAAAGAGAGCTTACAGGAACAAGGGCTTGCAAATTTTTAAAATATTTGAGGCATAGCTGTCGATTTTTACCATAGCTGTGGCGCATTTTAGGGCACATGTTTACATGAAAAAAAAGTCTTATTAATACGCCCTTAAGAAATCTGTAGTGAAATCTGAAACACCCTGCATAATTACCACCGTGATAATTTATGTCAATTTTTTTCTAATAAAATTAATAATAGTTGTTGACTACACTGAAAAAAACAGCTGCCCTTGACTCAAAGTAGTCAACGCTCTTGATCAAAAATTACTACCGTCAAGAGAAAATATCTCTGTACAAGAAAGTATTTCTTGGTGCAAGAAAGAAAAGATCTTGGTCTAGGAAAGTTGACACTCTTGAATTTTATCTAAAGTTCCCTTGGACGAGTTTTTCTTCAAATAAATGCAGTTTATCTTATTTCAAAAGCTATAAGAATTACATTATTTAGGCAATTTAAGCAAGAGATATATCTCTTCAAACTCTTAGTCCAAGCCGTTATCCCAAATGCATTAATATTAACGATCAAAAAACACAATCGGCAAGTAAACGTGGAGGGGATGCACAGCGAAAGCGTCATTCCCGTTTAAGTTGCAATCGCTATAGTGCGAGTACCATTGTACATGTTGTAATTTACAGGTTGAATTTGGCGGGCAGGTTTTGTGAATTTGTTTTAAAATTAAATGATGGATTTAAAACACTCCTAAACAAATGGAAACTGGATCATTTATACGCAATATTTGAGGGTAAGTACATCCTAATATTTTTTATGTTGTGTGTGCTTAGATTTGCCGGTATAGTATGGAAAATATTATTTACTAATCTGTATCTTAGACGATAGGGTGTAAATAAAAGTAGCAGTTTTCGCCATACAGCTTAAGCTTTTGCCTATATTTAAGGTCAAAATTTGGAAGTTATGGCGATAAAAAATTAAACATATCCTGTATACGCTCTTCATAATGGCGGAATGGACATACTCATCCCGTACCTAATACTATTCGGTCTTGAGCCAAGATAATTTCACTTGGTTCAATACCCTAAAATCTAAGCACAAAAGCATTGGGTCTTGAGCCAAGATAATTTTACTTGGCTCAATACCCCAGGGTCTAAACACAAGGTAGAACATTTTGGAACAAAACTGTTAGTTTTTGTATTAATATCTTTATTCTTCAGCAAAAGAAAAACGGAGTTGAGACAAGAGCGTTTACCATTTAGGTACAGGGTTATTCAATATATTTTGACACCCACCTGCAGCCGTAATTACAGGTAATACAAAAAAAAACTTAAATTCAAAAGTTGTGTGGTTTTTTTTATATATTATCTTTTAAAAATGTCAAAAGAAAAAAATTGCCAGTCAAATGTCAAAAAACCGCATAACCTTCATTTTTTTAAATAGAACACCCAGTATATTATTGCATATTTCTATTGTGCGAAAAGGTCTAGACATATATCATGAATAATGTCCTATATACCTATCTCTAACGGTTTTTGAAATATTGACAGTTGAAAATCGACCATTTACCAGGTTTGACACCTTGTAAAATCTAAACGGCTAAAAATAGAACAAAACGGTTTGCACTTTCCTATATTGGTTTTTCATAAGCTATCGTATGACATTAACTTTAGATTTAACCAAATGTTAAAAAGTTCCAGATAAATTTAACCTCTGGTTAAATAAAAATTTAGTGTCATACGATAGCTTATGAAAAGCCAATATAGGAAAGTGCAAACTGTTTTGTTCTATCTTTAGCCGTTTAGATTTTACAAGCTGTCAAACTTGATAAATGGTCGATTTTCAACTGTCAATATTTCAAAAACCGTTAGAGATAGGTATAGGACATTATTCATGAAATATGTCTAGACTTTTTGGCACAATTTAAATATGTAATAATATACAGAGTGTTCCATTTAAAAAAATTAAGGTTATGCGGTTTTTTGACATTTGATAGGCATTTTTTTTCTTTTGACATTTCTAAAAGATAATATACTAAAAACCATACAACTTTTGAATTTAAGTTTATTTTGTATTACCTGTAATTACGGCTGCAGGTGGGTGTCAAAATATAATGAATAACCCTTACATCAAGACCACTTTTTTAACAAGAGCATTAGGGTTTGGTGGCATATTTTAATGACAACATAACAATTACGTAAATGAAAGCAAATTAACAAAATAACATTAAAAATATTAATATTAACATATAATTAACTGCTCGATTAAATACAACAAATTGTTTAAGAAGCGTAGATCAGCACAAAAGGGAAGGAAAGGGAGATTTAACGAGTCCTGTTTGCCCGAATTTTATTTTTTTCATGAATCTAGGAATTTTGGTTGAATGGTAAAGTTTCGGTTTAAGTTTTTTCCTTCTGATGTAATGAAGATTTGAACTAATTAAAAGCAATGGGATGAAGGTGGTAAATTGGGAGATATCGAATGATTCGTTTTAAATTTTTACATATCGAGCCAAATGAATCCAAATTTAATATATACGCGGCATATATAACTGATTCAATTTGCAGGCAATATTTTTAAAATAATTTTGCATAATAAGTAATAAAATATAACAATGTTCAAAAATAAAAGACAGCAGCGTCTAAAAAATAACAACATATATTATTTTTTAGAACAAATAATTGATGAAATGTCAATTCTTCTAGAATTAAATGAGGAACAAATAAATTTCTTGACTTAACATTGGGACCGAATAAGACTGAAGAAAGCTCTTTCCATCGGCAGCCTGACGTCATCAGATCAATTAAGGATTTTAAATTAAATGCTATATATTTAATTCTTACATCATGTTTATTAATAATGTTTATTAATGTTGAAATTTAAATGTTAAAAAATATATTATTTTCTAACCATATTTATTACTGCCTTTTGATTGCTATTCCTTTCAGAATGTCCATAACCCTTTTCTCTGCCAAAAGGACATAGGTGCATAATTTTTTTTTTCGAAGGACTAGCACTATTCTGTAATTGCGTATGGGAAAAAATGAGGTTTAAATTATCCGCTTTGTACCCCATTGCCCAAATGCAGTTGCAGAGTACTATAATGTTCCGTTCGGAAGAAATATTAATGCATGTGCACCATTTTTGGCAGCTAATAGTCCTATGTGGAGATCAAAAGCTTTTGGTTTAAGAAAACTGCATTCGGTAGTCAAGATCAAATACTCTTGGATCAAGAGAATGCTACTCGATAGCCGAGATCTAAAGTTATTGGATCAAGAGATCCAAGTTTCATGTCAAAATTACAAGTATTTGGGCCAAGAGAAACTTTCTTTGATTTGAAACCTCTCATCCTTTATCTAAAATAACACGGGTGTGACTCAAAAGAAAAATTTCTTCCAACAAGATATTTTGGTTCTTGTGCCAATTACACCTTGGCTATCGGTCTTGATCTAAGCCTTTATTGACTTTGAACAAATAGAATAAGCGTTTTTCTGGAGTAATTTTATCCAATTTATGGCAAGAGAATTATGGTTTTATATGAAGAGAGGTCGCTCTTGGACCTATTCAAAAGCGCGAAGCTTTTGGTTGAAAGTCATACGCATTTATGGCAAAGGATCCTTTTTTTCAGTGTAGTTAATTTTCCTTTCATAAATCATCGTTTTTCTTAGGAACTAAAATGATATTGCATAAACCACCCCTGAAGTCGAAAATAGCTGGGATATTGTGTCGAGGGCAACTTAAAACGGACCGGCGTATATTATACTCGGTATTATATACACGAAAATCGGTGAGATTCACGTATCAAACAAAAGAAATTTGCCTCGTTCCAACACCCTTTCCGGAATTCTTCGAATCAATTTTCACCCCCCGCGAAACCAAATACAAAAAGCAGCCGTGTCTCACGTTGCGCCCTCGGATTCCTAATATAAATTCACGGCGCGTTCCGGCCGTTATCTTCACCCCGCAGTAACCCCGTAATAACACGAAAAAGGGGCAATCTAATCGGGCGACTGCCCCGCAAAAAGCGTCCTTATCGGTCCCGTTTTATGTATCGTTTGCGCGGTATCCTTTATTACTGTTTATTGTGATATACAGGGTTGGACTGCCTATGTGTTTCACAAAAATATTACACACAATTAAAATTATGAATTCTGTTTAAAAATATTAATATTATGTTACTTTTTACAGAACGGCCTTATTGCCCGAACATGGGCATGAGCAGTAATTTAAAAGTCAACTAGAGTTATGTATGTTATCTACCTTAGGCACCGAACATTAACAATAGACCAGAAGGATCACTCTAAGCCCCGCCCCCAGTATTTCCCTCCTTGCCCCGTCGCGGAACCCGGTGAAATGCTGGTTAACCGCTTTGGCCTCGTGCCACGTTTCACCCCGTCTCTGGTCTAAAGTCTGGCGTCTCGCCTTTGTAAGCGCTACATCAAAAGTGCCGACTGAGAGTGGACCTTCTAGTATCTTGTTAATGTTCAGTGCTTTAGGTGGAATGACGTTTCAGTCTCCCATAGAATATCGAAATATAGGTAAAAATTATTTATTGTCGTGCATTGCTATGCTAAAAATCGCTCATTATGAGAGATTAATGTTTTAAAAGCAAATGACTCTCAAACCTATTTTTAACACAAATCAGAACGCTGAACCTGGTTTAAAACAGTTGGCGCTTTCCTATCATCTTTTTCTTACTACGAGGATGAAGGAATGGTTGATCCTGCCATAATAATGTCAGGGCCCGCCGTATTGGCTTTCTTGGTAAACGAGGCTGCTTGAGTTTTTGCTACATTCAACTGGACCAAATTTCTGTCGCTTCGCCTTCGAACTTTCTCCAGATCTTGATTAGTTGTTGTAATCTGTTCTTGTCTGGGGTGACAAGTGTCAGTCGCTGGTAAAGGTTTTTCTATCTAAAATGGGAGACATGGGTACTATCATCTGCAAAACTGTAAACGGGATTATTGGTTTCGGTCAGCAGGTCATTAACATAGATGAAGAACAGAGTTGGTGAAGGTATTGCGCCTTGAGGCACGCCTGCATTAATGGTGAATGTGTGAGATGTGTCCATCCACTGCAACGCGCAGAGATCGGTTTTTAAGGAAACTGGCAAGCCAGCTGCAGAGAGACGCTGGCAGTCCGAAGGACGGCAGTTTGTTGAGCAGTTCGTGATGCCAAGCTCTGTCAAATGCCTTTGACATATCCAACGCGGTGGCTCGAGATTCTTCGTAGTTCTCAATTACCCTACTCCATATATGAGTGACATAGACCAATATATCTCCTGTCGATCTCTCTTTGCGAAAGCCGTATTGGTTATCGCTAATTATTCTGTTGGTCTCGAGGTACTTGAGTAGTTGCTGATTGACTACAAGTTCCATGACTTTGGAGATAATTAGAAGCAAGGCAATTGGGCGATAGTTTAAAGACGTAGTTTCCATGCCTTTTTTGGAACAAGTTGCACTCGAGCGACTTTCCAAGAAGATGGGTAAATCCATTTTCGGTAAGGCAGAAAAAAGAGCCTGGAAAAAATGGGTGTGAGTTCGTTGGCGCAGTTCATTAACACGATGGCAGGTACTCCGTTCCTGAACATATCTAGCTCTTTGAGATTTTGCCAATATCACGGTGATGAAACTTAGCTTCTGCCATGGTAGTGTTGACGTTGGTTATGGAGCCTTGCTTTGGGGGACGTTTAAGGTAGAATGCGATGAAAACACTTCGGCGAGCATGCTTGCTTTTTCCTTAGCTGTAGTCGCCGTGACGCCGCGTTCGTCTGTCAAGGGTGGGAAAGACGTTTTTGTGAAGTTATTTCTCTTACTGTCTTTGCTAATGATTAGAAATTCCTGGAGCCACTGGAGCATTGCAAAAGATTGTTTCTGATCCTTTGATTGTGCTTATCCTTAGTTTCGCCAACATAACGTATCTATTATACCAGATGTAACTAGTGTCATCCGGAGCATTTTCAAGAGTCTAATATCCCACTATAGTTTCATTTTTAACTTTAACAACATTCTAAACATACAGGCAAGTGCCACCCAAACAGTTATTTTTGAAACTAGAGGTGTGTACTTAAATAATTACTTAAATAATATGATGTAGTTAGTCACTACTGCCGTAAAAATTAATTTAGGGGCTGGTCGCCATTTCAATTTGTTTTTTTTTTATGGAAATAAAAGCAGTATTATGGATAGGTACTCCGTAGATGCCAGTAAGTAAAATAAGAACTGGTCGCATCTTCATACGCACCTATATACAGCAAAGAACTGTTATGTTAAAACTCCATTTTTTTAAATTTAACAAAGCTATACTCGGGCCACCGAACAGATATAGCAATAAAACCGGGTACTATAACCTCGAGAGGCTTGAGAGGCGATAGGTGAGAGGATATATACCTGGCTTATACCATCTTATAATAAAATGTAAATACTATAGTAATTAAAAAAAAATTTGTTAGGTATTATAATAAGTAATCTATTCATAAGTATTTAATTATAACGACATAATTGTTTATTTGCCATAGACAATTTTTATAACATTTAAAGCAATTTCAAAACAAAACACATTTAAATGCGCTCCACTATGAAAAATGTTTGCTTTATAGAGGATCGCCGAATTATTTATGGGGGCCAGGTGGCAGATAATCGTTTTATTGCTATATCTGTTCGGTGGCCCGAGTATAGTGGGGCATGGGACAAATATGTTTAACTTTACAAGCAAACTACCACTCAGTAAAAAGGCCTATCGGCATCCTATTCCACCACAATCTGAAAATGGTCGGTGTTGATATTTTAATAAACATCGCCCTAGATGAATGTGATACGTCTCTGCTCTGTTCGCAAGACTTTACTTAAGGGATGTTCCTGAGAATAAATAAGCGTGGCCAATATTGCAAGTGTCGTCAGTGCATTAATTTCAGCCTCGTGTTTATTTTATTTGAGGGGGATCATCTAAAGATTACCCCAACAGACTCCAACAAGTGTAGGGGTGGATAAGGGGAATTAATAATGCTTGTAAGTGGTTGCAAGAGGCAACAATGAATATATTGGTTGAATTTGTTTGCTTTCGGATATAAAAGCAGTATATTTTATTAGCAAATTATTTAACTTGATTGACATGTAATAATACAACTTATTTCTTATGTTTTATTGATTTCACTTAGTCATGATAACACATATAGACCACTATTTTATTTAAATACTAGTGCCAGAGTATAACAAACCAACGAGTAGCGACAGCTGGGGGACCAAATTTTTCTGCGCATGTGCGAAATAAGAAGTCCAAACGTCAAATTGACTTTTGTAATTTGAATTTGTTGTAGCGTCAATTAACGAACTCTGATAAGTGCGTTTTAGTTTTGAATTGTGTATCCTATCCTCAATCCTGTCGTAATTTTCAAATTTTTAATCTAAATAAGGGTAAGTATAATCATGCCGGGTCTTTATTGTGCATATCGTGCCCGCTCAACTAGGCCTGGAGATGGAAAATCTTTCTTCACATTTCCTAAAGATTATGGCCGGTAAGTACATCTAGGTACATAATGGTTGCTTTTTTTCTAATATTAAAATTTTAATTTATTGTTGAATAATTGCTTTTGAAGAATAGATAAATATTGATACATGAGTACCTATTAGTTTGCTGGTGAAAAAGTGCAATATAATAAGTGAGAAATTCAATTCCAAGACATTAGGTGCTTAAATATTGGCCTCATTTAAATATGGTATGTACCTATAAAATTTGTTATGCTGTTGAAGGTTCTTTGGCAATTTCCAGCAAAACAATGCTATTGTAAAGGAATTAAATTATTCCGGCCTGTATTAGTTTATAGAAGTTATTTGTTGTAAGGCCTGGGTGTTTGCTCCGGTGTTTGGTTAGTGGCCTGATATTTTCATAGTAACCTAAAAAAAGAGAACCTAACCACAACTACAGTAACAGTAGGGACAACGATTTCGCGGAAAAGAGCCGGCTTGCGTAGTCTAATGAGTTTCTCGGAGAAATAAGTAATATAATATGTCTTTAGTGCCTTCGAATTATACCCTAATTTCCAGTAAATCTGCCGAACAACAAATTCGGGTACCTAATATTAAATATTTTGGGGAGATTATGCTTCTGTTTATCGATGTCTGCTACCTTATCTATTACCCCTCATTACCTTCATACTGGAGATGGAGAATAGCCTGAAATTAGAAAAACTCAAGTGGGTACAAGTAATCCATACCTTAAAAGGAGTTGGGATCAGTTATTTGCTGCCAAAAAACTTACCTTACCCAAATTCCAAAAAATAATTAGTATCTTCCTAAACAAAAATGCAGGTTATCAATGGTCAAAAAAGAAATTAGCAGAATTGCTATTTGATTCAGTTTCTAAAACACCGTAAGTAAATCAGCTATATTTAGCTCATTTTTGTGATAACAACTTAAGAGATATATTTTCTGGTAAGGTTTTTGCTCGGGTTTTTGTTAACTTTTAATTTGCTTCTGTCTTTTTTTGCTGTTTTATTTTATTAAACATAATATTTGTTGTACACAAGTATAGCATCCACATATAAAGGGTGTTTCAATAACACGACTATTTTGTTATTTGAATAAAACGACAAGCTAATAGAATATTTTGAACTTTATACATTTATTGTAAAACTAAAACATGGGAATTAGGTATGAAATGTAATATATCTTAAATAACCACCTCGGCTCCTCTGGCAGGCCTACATTCTTTGGCCATATTTTTCCTAACTCTTGCACATAGGATTGGAGGTCCCTCCCCCCTGATACAATGTCTCGGGACATTGTATTATTTTATTTAATTACCTAATACAACTCAATATTTCAATCCAATAAATACATAATTCTCTAATCCGTGCTTTAAGCTCTGGTCTCGAGAATACTAACTACAACTCTCGTGTCGGAGTGATGCTAACCAATATTTAGATACCAGTTAAGTTGTTTTATAAATACATTATAATTAGTAATTTTTTCCGGTACTCTATCGTACGATTTACATGCTTTCACATACGGGTTGTTTAGGCCTATATTTGTATTAGTCATTATTTGGTATATGTTATTTTGAAACCTACCTAATGTTATATTTATGTATGTCACTTAAAACAACAATGGTAATATTAGAAATTTATTTTTTATAACTATTTTATGCGTTAGTTGAATTTGTTTGTATTATTAAACTAGAATAATTTTTGGAACATTTAGTTGCTGATAAAGTCTGTCTGTGCTGGTTAATCTATTGTAATTAAATAGACATTTGAATACCTTATTTTGGATTATCTGGATAGAAATATGATTAGACCTACAGCAAGTTCCCTAAATTGGCAATAAATATCTAAGACTTGCAAGGAAAAAGGCATCCTAAATATTGTGTTTGGTTTTAAAAGACAAGATAATTTCTGCATTTATATATAATAGGTATCATTGATAATGTTTTACAAATCACATACTCAATAATATGTCTAGACCAGCTCAAGTTGTTATCAATTATTGGCCCTAAATATTTTGATTGCTGCATTTCTTCAATTTTCACTTCGTTTATAGTAGTGTTTAAGTCGAACTGGCTTATTTTTCTGCTTATAATACTACATAAATTTTTTGTCACTATTGATCTTTAATTTACTGTACCAGTTCAGATACAACGTTAGGTCGTCATTTACAATCCTATTTAATGCATTTACTTCCCTACCTGTGTATACCAAAGCTGTATCATCAGCAAAAATAAAGTGCCGCCCCACAAGTCCTGCACATCTTAAATTAAGTACATATAGGGAAAATGATAATGGCCCCAGAACCGAGCCCTGCAGCACGCCACAAAGGCTGGGTAGCAATTCACTACTTACATTATTACCTGTTAAATACAATAGTACCTCTAAACCCCATAGTCTTCAAAGTAAAATATCAGTACTGACAATGTCAAAAGCCTTTCACAGATCTACAAAAATAAAAATAGTTACAACTAATTGTTTATTATCCAATGCTCTAGATATGTAATCCATAAAATCCACTGTTGCACTAGATGTGCTACTGTTTTACATGAATCCATACTGAAATTGATCTGTTTGAATATATTTACATATAAAAATCGGCATACTTTTTTTTGTAATTTTTTCTATAATTTTCGAAAATACACTTGTGACTGAAATCGGTCTATAATTGCTCATACTACGACTTTTAAAAAGTGGACTTATCTTTATTATTTTTAATTCTTTGGGAAATATTGCCTCTCTTAGAACAATGTTAACTAACTTTGTGAGTATTGAAAAAATGTCTTTTTAGATTTAAGATATCTTTAACAGTTACTGTGTCATGTCCTGGGGCAGAGTTTGGATTTAGTTCAGTTATGATTTCACTAATCTCATGTTCGTTTGTTAGTACTAGAAGCGATGTATTTTGACACATGATATCCTCAAGGATTGGGTTTAGTACCAAGTTTTCTATTTCGTCATTAAGTTCACAGGTTACGTTTTTTCCTATTTCTACAAAATAAGTATTAACATTTTTTGCTAGTTCGACTGGACTCTTTACACTCATTATTTCCTATCGTAAGGTAAGACCAAAGACATTTATTTAGGTTAAATGTCTTTGCCTAAGACTATTTATATCAACATGAGATTTTGCTTCCTTATCTTTAATTGGATTCGCAACAGAGTATTAACATTAATAAATAATAACACATATATTGTGTTGATGTATTCCAGTATCCCTCACAGATAAAAGTATTGTATTCTTTCTTTCAAAGATATTGTTAATGATGTATCAGAGTAAACATGGTAATGTAATATTCATACACTTGAGGCCTTTGATTGGGTTTATATCGATAAACTTATAACAAAATTACATCACACTTGGTAGTTGGAGGTTTTGCTCTAGGTGCTTTGGTTTTGGCAAATGTGCAGATATCTAGTTCAAATCCACTTACATTTTGATTGCAAATTGTAGAAGGCAGCACTGGCAGAACTTAGCTTACATTCCAAAACTGCAATAATATGTGTCTCATGGCACGCCTTTATTATTGGTACCTTTTTATCGCTTAGTAGTATAGTATAATTACTTGTTTATAATTATTCTAGATTAGACCAATTTTATTGACTAAACTTATAAATTGCTTGTAAAGTTTTTATGTCGTAATATATTCATTGATTGATTGATCTCAATGTATTATAAATGCTTCATTTTCTGAATATAATGACATGCTTAAACTCTCTGGCATCCTGTATTTTAATCAAAAACGTCAAAAAGACCAAGCCTGTGTTAAGAAAAATTAAGTCTTATGAATTACAGATCATAGGTAGATTCTAAAGAGATTTTTTTTTCAGTGCCAAAGTCTGGGCAGAAGCTTCTGCCAGGAGTGATATACTGGATAAACCAGTTAAACAGATATTGACATATAGACTATGTGAAATTCATTTTGAGGAAAAGTATTTTTCGAAGATGACCTCGGCAAGGAAGCGCTTAGTACCTTGTGCAATTCCTACAATATTTAGTCTATATCTACGACGGCCATTTGAGACAAGTCACGATTCATCTCAACAACCACCAAAGAAAATCAAGTTCTTTGCAGGTAAATATTTATAGGAATTATTCGTTGACTTATAAATAATTAAAGTATGACCCCTATTTCTAATGGAACAAACTGCTCTTTCGTTTATTTAATCATTATGACTGAATTTAGCAACAGCATTTTGAATTCCATAAGTAGAAAAAATTTATTGGTGGGATTGAATATTTACAAGTGAGTTACAAAACAGTAATTACCCTAATAGGTACTCAGAATATGGATATTTCACCTCATCATATGATCACAATAATTCAATAGATGTGCCCATCAGAAAGTACCTACTGGTCACATAAACAGTTCCAGTTTTTATCTGAGTTGTACTAATTGATATTTGTCAGACACTACTGGATTGGGGTCTAACATGATATTGTTTGAATGCAATAAAATAGGTTTCTGCTTGTTGTTGATAATGTATCAACAATATATTCATTTAGATATGTTCTATATTGTTGTGGAGAATTCATGTTTATCTTACAATTGATTGGGTGGAACTCCACTACTTATATGGTAGAGTCTCTTCGGCTCTGGCTCAAGGGTGTAAACAGCGCAAGTGCTAGTTTAGTGCCCCTAACGTAGCTGAAAAATCTAAAGAAAACTGGAAAACGGTCGACGTTTCGAGGATCAAATCTGTCCCCGTCGTCAAGAACGAACAAATCTAAGGGCAAGAACAGAGGGGCCATTCTGTGGTGACACCGAGTGGCGCCACAGAGGTAAAAAGCTATTGCAAAAATTTTCAAGTTTTGAATAGCTACAAGATGACAATAATAATGTCATATCATATAATTAATAATTACTGGTTAATCATCTATTTAGGTAAGTGTAATAATAAGGTGATATTAAGCAAATA
>JAEQML010055726.1:0-35457 GCA_016904865.1 Pissodes strobi
TCCCTTGGCGGTGAACTTGAGCCACATGACGTCAAGGTTGTTCGGTTCGAGTGTTTCCTCGCGGTGACATGAAAGTTCGCTTCGGACAAAAAGGCATATTCCGAACTTATGTCTAAATCGGGTGTGTAAGTCGTAAGCAGGACAGGGGTAGTTTACTGTTGTTTTTGTAGAACATACTTGTGTTTCTGTAAGGGCTAGTATGTTTGGTCTACTTGCTTGTAGATGTTGGTGTACCAAATTTATATTTGTATTTAGGCCTCTTATGTTGCAGAAATCTATTCTAAATTGATTCGGTATCTTTGCTGTCTGTGAAATGCAGAATGAAGGGCTCCCAGGGCCACCCAGCGCCCGGAGATCTGAATGGCCGGGGAGTTTACTTTCGGAATATTTTGATCCTGGAAGCACCATCATGTCCATATATTCCTACTGTGGAACCCGGAATCACCTGCGCGCAAGCGGAACGTGATTCGGAAAAACCACTTAGCGCTTCCCAGTTCTGGTGGGGTGGTCTTTCACCGGACGATGCGAGTAGGCGTACGCATCTACCACCTAGGGCCGCTTCCACTGGAAGCATCGGCCACAGACCAATACCAGTTGTAGGAGGTATTGTTCAGACTCATTCCTTTGGTGGTCCTTAGTCTGACAGGGGTAAGAATGGGGTTTGTTGGGTCATTCCCCAGTGATCAGGCCCAGACTTTGTACTTTGGGGTTCTCCAGCCTGGAGGAGGATGATGAGATTCGATGGGCCACATCCCGTGGCAACTCGGAATGGCAGGGACGTCATTCCTCGTAATCAAACTGCTCTCATCAGTTTGACGTTCCTGCCTGGGATAGAATGGAGAGTCCTTAACTACCAAATAAAATCACAAAGAACGCCATCTATTATTCTGGAAACAAGCATTTTAGCTTCTTTTCAAAAGAGAACTCTATAATCGGCACGAATTTAAGCTTTGACATTTCTCCAAAAGAGGGCACCTCAATCATTTAGGCGCAAAATTTAAATTTCGGTATTGTTTAAATTTTATTTTATAGTGAACAATTTAACACGTTCGCTGCCGAAAGGGAATTCAAAGTCGTCCCCGAAAACCGATGACATGTTTTTCTTTTAGATGTTAGTGTAAGTGATACTTGGTAATATGTTGTTATTTTCTAAGTCAAATCTGTTAAAAAAAAACTGTAATCTTATCATGACGCATAATCGCGTCGCTGGCTTCTGAGATGCCATTCTATCCGCTAATGCCAGATGACGCACATGTGCGTCAAGACCGTTTATTTTTTACATAGTACTAAAAGAGTCTATTCTTGAACATAATATAACTTTCTTTATTCAAATGATGTCAATCTGATTGTAAAGCTAACAACAGAGAATAAATACAAGAAACCAAATTGTAAAATTTATTCAATAGCATTGGTTCATCTGAATTCGACACTACTTTTAGTCCAGGGTTTCCCGTAAAACTAAAATTTGTGAGGTTAGGAATATCAATCCAAAAAGCAGCAGATAATACGTTATCCCTAGGGGAGATTCAGTTGGCCCAATCACATTATTCAAGGAAATGTCGTTTTCCTCGAAGCGCTCGCTGTGACTACTTGAATTAGATGCAGGTTCAAACTTACTCTCCGATTCTTGGAACAGCTCAGTAATACTATCTGAACATAAATTTAGCGAGGTATTCTAGCTCATTTGGAGTTAAAAATCGACAATTATCCGACAGTTTCCACGGTCTCTTGGGCCTGGATGGTCCTGGAATTTCACCATCCATATCTAGATTTGTTTCTTAGTTATTTGAAATCCTTTAGTTCTATTTATTTTTATCGATAGAAATACGCTATACGCCATATTGGATTTCCCTGAAAAAATAATAAGCTTACCTTTTATTAAGTAAACAAGGAAACTATCAAAGTTATTAGCACTAATTGCTTATAAGTCACTTCAAAATAAATAGGTCTATAGTAAAATACACTAATACACACAATAGTAAAAAACCCAAGAAAAATCACAAAGACATGAAAGGGTACAAGTATGGCTGTCGATTTGAAAATCAAGGACGACGGAGTGACGGATGACGGTTGACGTTTTCCGATATATCAACGGTCAAATCGAGGCGCCGGGCGCCCCCCTGGCGGCTTGGAAACAAGTAGAAAGCTGACTCAAATCCTCGATTACAAGTACGCACAGCATGGTACTAACGTTTCACGTCGAATTATCCTTGATCGTTCGACACTGTTCACGCTATCCTAACCTACATCAGCTGTCCTCAAATGAGGACGCTGGGCGTTAATGGGTTAAAACATATAGGTACCTTGTATATGTGTTTCAGAGTCGATCTTGGTCGATTTTCTGAACAAAAAGAGATGTGCTCGTAGGCACTGAAATTTTACCATAGGGCTGGTTCTAAAGTCATTTTGTAAATAAAACAAAAAGCTTTAGCATTATATGAATATTTTAATAAGTTACTTTACTTGAAAATAACTAGAAGCTCATAAATACACAAACTATAAACACTGAATAATTGTATGTAGTCAGTGCTACGATGTGAAAAATATCAGTCGAGGCAAATTTCGACCTTGAAAAATATGACATAAATAATACTCTTAAAAACTAAAGCATTGCGTAAACAGTTGTAATACTATGCTAAAATATGGTTATAAACATAACCTTGAACCTATGTACAGTTAAATGTCTGTTATGAGTTCCTGCGGAACAGCTACTTATCAACTATGTTAGCTGATTTAGCCTTGATATAAAATACAACAATATACAAGCGATAATAACAGGATTAATATTACCAGCGAATATCAACTACGACAAGAAGGCCCACTCAATGGTCAGAGAGCGCTACAAAGGAATCCTCGTTTATTTTCTTCGTTGCCTGGTAACGATCAGCGAACTTCGCCGCACACAGGTTGAATTTAAATAAAAGCTGGCCATAAACGATATTTTCGTTTGCGGTACATTTAATCAAATTTATGACGAAATTATTTATAGCACTCTAATACTCTAGTTGGCTTTGGAAAAACACAATTGATATCTTCTGAATTGTTTGCAGCGCCCTGTCAAACTTACGGTATGGGTTTTTTTTATTATTATCACCAAATAAATATTTTGATAAAGTTTGTATTCAACTGGCTGTTTCAAACATCTGTTACCGTTTTTAATTAGTTATTATTGATAACAATACTCAAGGTGTGTAATAACTAATATTTAAAAGATTTTGATTTTGTGTTAATGATTTCACCATATTTCCGAATACAAATATTCTGACAAAAGACATCAAGAAGAAAATGTTGCTCGAATTTGCCCCATCTTTTAATGTTTAAATAAATTTTGGCGTTTTGGGTGATTTTAAAATTGGTTAAAGGTTTCGCACAATATTTTTACTGTATATTTCATTCCTATTTTGTAATACAACACAACTAAAAAATACCAATATTATCTTATATCGAATATTGACTCAACTATAGAATTTACGCGTGAAAATTAATCTGACAAAGGATGAGCTGGTCTATGGCCGCCGCGTCAAAGGTCGCCTGCCAACATGATTGTTTTATTTGTATCATGGCCTGCCGATATTCTGCTAGTTTTCGCGCGGGGAAGGAGACACGCCGTTGACATGCCGCCGCGGAGAGTGATCCTTCTTATCATATAGTTTTGCCCAAATACATAATAAAAAGATAAAGACTGATGTACTATACTGCTAACGTGCTAACACTCCGTTGAGGTTCTGTGTTGGTGTTATACCTAATTGTGCAACAACTGAAGCCAGATTATCAGAAAATGGCGCGTCGAAATGAGGATCCCTTATTGGCTAAATTTGTAACGTGCGCAGTTTTCCCTGCTGCTGTCTTGTTTGAGCATTTACGTTTCTCTGTTGTTTTGCTTCATATGTTGTACTGAAAGTATTTTCAAATGGTTTTATGTCATTTAAATTACCCTTAACGCAACGCATTATTAAATTGGAATTTTAAAAGCTATATCTGTTGTAAAGTCGTCGGTACGGGTGGGCAAGAAATTTAATAATCGATTAAACGCTTAATATTTTAGCAAATAACTGAATAATCGATTAATCGAAATAATCGATTATCGATATTTTCTGAAATATTAATCGATAAGTCGATTAATCGGTAATTTCTTAAAAGTGAATCGAAAAATCGATTATTGTCGCCCACCCTTAATCCCATAATATTGTAGTAAGTGAAACTGAAGCTGAAATTTCGGTAGAATCATTATTGCTGATGCAAGACTGATGTTATTATAAAAAGAGGTAATAAATACTTTGGCTGAATCAGCAGATAAAAATTTATAATTTAGTTTTAATTTGTAAATATGGCTTTGATATTACCTTGGGATAGTCAGAATATAAGCAAGTGTTTTTGAACAACAACTGCACTGATGCTTCTATATTTTTTACTAGTTTCGTCCCTATTAGATTAATTTTTAAAAATAGCGATAACTCTGAAATACATATATGGCAAAATTGCAGGCCCTCATCAACGCGTTTCTGTCGTCCGCTTAACATTCATTTTGCTCGTGAGACTCCTGAATTAACCATTGCAAAAACAAAATTTGGATCATCGAATTAAAAATTTAAAACCCTTTTTTTTCAACGAAGGAGCCCTTAATTTGCAAAATCATTTTTTAAAACGGTTTAAGAACATACAAATGATTTTTATACATGATTTTTATCGTTAGTGATAATTGATACACCCTATATAAATATAGATGATGAGCTAAAAATTCAACAATTATTTGTCTAAAACGTGTAATACTTAATAACTTTTATGTCTTATTTCTGGTAAACCTTATTATGGCCAGCTTTCCTAGAAATTCGACCAGTGTGCGCCGGGTCCAAAGTTCACATGCCAGTATCATGCTAGTTTTCGCGCGGGGAAGGAGACATACCGTTGACGTGCCGCCGCGGAGAGTGAATCTTCTTATCGTAGTTAATATTCGCTGATATTACCTTAGAGTCCACCTATAAGCTATATGTACACTATGAACACCATTGACGAGAAACGTTCAATGTTCAGGAGGTTATCTTCTAACACTGGGGGAAAGTCACTTTGACAAACACTAGCTAGATCTATGGCTAGCTTCTATTTACAATGTAGTTCGCTTTCTTGCAAATATGAATGACTGGATTGTAGTGGTTTTGACTGGTATGCAGTTAGTGCATATTGGCATGACATGAATGCCTTGTGAATGCGGCTTATTGGTGCACGCATGAATGATTAGTAAGTATGCTATGCAGGTAGCATAGGTAAGCAGAAATCCGCGTATGGGATGTAGCATTGTGATAGCTTGAGTATATTGGCAGACTAGTGCCGTTTAATCCTTATATGAGAATAAGGCATGAGTATGTATGCAGGCTAGTGCAGAGTAATCCTTATATTAGAATAAGGCAAGAGTGTAGCAACCAGTGGTACACTCGTGATATAGAATGTTGAAAATGCAATGGAAAATACCATTAGGGACTGTGCAGCGCATGGCACAGCCTTTGAGAGTTAGAGATCAGTGGGTCTCCAAAATGGCAGTAGATTTCGAAATATCCCTTTTTGTAGGTTTTGTGCTAGAGATCAGGGGGTCTCCATAATGGCAGTAGATTCCGAAATATAGCGTTTCGTAGGTTTAGTGAGAATGTGATTGTAAACATATTCGTTTACTTACTTGAGATTTAGAGACTAGGCTCTATTGAGTGCGGTGTGGTTCGAGACAGGGCTCGATTGTACAACTCCCATGGATAAGACCAATTGGGACGTCATTGCTCGGCGGGAGAATAATGGCATTAAGTTTGCCAATAAATACCTTATTGCAGGCTTGATGTGACGATGATTATGCCAGGATATCACTATATCACTTGAGTAATGAACTAGATAGATTATGAGGTCTCAAAACGTGAAAACTTGCCGGCATGGCGGCTCGCGCCAGCCGGCTAGAAACGGGGGTGCGCCTTTTGCGACTTACATGGTCGAGGTTCAAGAGACTACTTCTTACTCAATACTGGTTTCTAGAACGTGGGAACTAGAGCAACTTGAAGAAGTTGTTACCGCCCCTTCTGGTGGGAGAAGATGCAACGCTTAGGGCATGGAAAGGGCAATAATGTAAATACAGAGATATTGTGTAAAAACTTAACATGACCGGTTGTCTAAATTAATATTATGAATTTTAATACAAATCCGGTTGAAATCTGCTGATTAGTTTTTATGAAATTTGAATATTAAAGATGTGAATTTTAGGGAATTTTAGTTAGGATGAACTGGCTATCCTGTAGGATGCGCCGTGATTGGTCGACTCGGTCGCCGGGGTATAGCGGGAAACGCTATGATTGGTCAGATGAGTTTAGGATGCGCGGCAGGCTCCAAATGAGTAAAGGTGGTTTACAACAGATGGCGCTAGAAATACAGCCCGGATAAAGCGCGAAGCGCTATGATTGGTCGGAGGCCTTTTGAGGACGCTTAACTTTTAGCTTTCTAGCCTGCCGACGCAGTGGATAAACGTGGTAAACAAGAGATGGCGTTAGTAGTATCGCCAAGGTTTTAAATTGTTTGGAATGCGAGGACAGTGGCGAGCAATGTTAAACTGTACAAAAATTAAATCGTTAGATTTGAAGACGTGTTCAAAAATGGTTTTTGAACAGCAAGCTTTCAGGAAAGATACCCTTATCAAAAGAGATATTTATACTCTCACAGAGTCCTGTAAGTGCTGAATCAGGAAGATTATTAAATAGTCTCAAAGAAATACCATCAATACCAGCTGAATTTTTATTTATCATTTTTCCCAGAATACTCTTAATTTCCTGGACGTCTGTATGGTAGAGGCAAAAGGACTCCCTCACAGAAATGTTTTTAAATAGGATATTGGATCAATATTAGTCCTAATATTTTGGCCCAATGTCTCTGCAATTATACAATAATAGTTATTAAGAGTATTAGGATCCATGTCTGCTTCACTACCACTTTTCTTATTACAGCTTCCCCTTAAATCATTAACTATCTGCCAAATTTCTTTTGATTTATATTTTGAATTAAAAATTTTATTATAATAGAATGCTTGTTTAGCTGATAGGATCACTTTTCGCTATATAGATTTATATTTGCTAAATAGGTTACATACAAAGTTATGGATTATATTTTCTTAGGGTATGCAAAAATCTAAGGTTTTTTGCAGATATTTTAATTCCCTTAGTTACCCATGATTTTTTTTGTTTTCTGTTTTATTACTTTTAAAGGAAAATTCTTATCTAACAATTTAGAAAATATGATATTAAATTCATTTAGGGGGTCAGAGGAGTTCTTTATTATGTCCCAATTAATTTTATTGCAATCCCTTTTAAATTTGTTAAAATTGGCCTTACTATATATCCTACACTTTTTTATGATTTTAGTTTTTTTAATGTTTAAGTTGACAGTAGATAAAATAGCCTCATGATCAGATAAGGCAGATGGTACTGTACTCGTATTGCAAGAAACACTATCATTAAAATTAATGCAAAAATAATCAATTAAAATTCTTGATAAGCTAGTTACACGGGCTGGATCCTTCACCATTATCTACAAGCTAAACGAACAAAACAATGCAGATAGGCTTTGCATGTGACTAGAATATTTATCTAAATAATTAATATTAAAATCTCCCGCAACCAATATTCTTGCTTTCACCGGCAGAAGAGATAACAAAGTCTCCAACCTATGCAAAAAATCTTCAACTGTACTGCGCGGACGCCTATATATACATAACACATAAATATTAATTATTTTACAAAATATGAGTGAGAATTCAAATTCACTTTCCAATATCAAGTCGATGTCGATCAACATCTTCGCACACATACAGCTCGTCGAGCGCCATAGGATCTCCCTTTAGTATGTGTGTGCCACTGCCATAAAAAAATCGATGTGTATAGTCTTTGGGAAAAGTACATACATTAAAAAAAATTCTACGACGAATAAATAATTTCGTTGTTACAGCTTTGCTTGCGAATAAGTAACATTGCACATTATTCACGCCCGTGAGTAATAATCCATTGTCAACGAGATGCGATCAATCACAAGAATATCAGTTTTTAAGGAATCTGCTTTGGCAAGTAGTCACGACCGCCCGGACCGACGCCATTAAATTCAACTTGTCATTTACACCATCGTTTTTTTTTTGTATCTCATGACATTTTGTGGTTACAAAAAATTTATATCAGGGGATGACGAGTTTATTGGAACATCATCAGAGATTATAAAAGCTGCTAAAATAACACCAATAAAAAACTTCTGTCTGAGAAATGTTGCAAAAATAGGGGAGACCGGGGCTACCGATTGTGATTAAAAAATGACGCAGTACCCAGGGTAAGTTGGCGTAATACCAAATAATGCTATAAATATGTATACAATTTCCAAAGTTTATAAACAAAAAATACTTAACAACTATATACATGATGAATAATCCTTAATAAAGTATGACTACCAGAGGTAAAAACGTCAGAACAAAAATACTTAACAACTAAATACAGGATTATCATTGAAAAGATAACAGCACTAGAACTAAAAGCGTCATAACATTGGCATAAAGATGCTAAAAAAGTGAAACATTAATTCTCATAAAATACTGATACGTAAATCGCAAAACAAAGAAAAACGAAAACAATAATTCTTAGAAAAAATACTAAAATGTAAAATAAAAACATTAATTTAACTTCTCTGACTGCCCTTAGCATGATGTCTGGCGGAGTGTTACCCTTCTTGGTTTTTCGTTTATAGTTACACATAGTGCTAAAATTAGTTAAATAATAGTATTAAGAAGTTAATTTACATAAGAACCTGTGCGTCAACTAGCCCCGACTGGAGTGCGTCAACTAACCCCAGGGTACAATTTTGGGCTTTTGTGCATATTGAACAAAAACTTTTCAATATATTGAAAATTTGATAAACGTATTTTATAGCAGAGGGTTTGAGCGTTCTAATGCAAAAAAATATTTTGATATCTTTAAAAATAAAACTTTTATGATAAAATCCCTTACGTACTAAATATTTACTTACGAGAGCAAAAAAAAACGAATTTCTGTAACACACACTCTACGAATGATAGAGACGAACTGAAAATGACGTTCGCGAGAGCGCAACGATCTCAGCCAAAGAACATGTGAGGATACAGTGTTGTCAATTGTTTTGGTTTGAAGAAAATTGGGGTGCGTCAACTTACCCGGTGCGCCAACTAGCCCCGGTCTCCCCTACCAAATGATTTGGTACCGAAGATATGGTACTCAAGATATGGCAGTTGATTTGCAAAATTATTTGAAATTATATTATGTTGTTATATTTAATGGATATTTTACACAAGTTACAAAGACAATTTGTAAAATAAATAATTTTGTGTTAATTTATGTTTTGAAACACTTTAAAATAGTCGTAGAATAAAAGAATAAATTAACAAATGCTTAAAAACGTCTCAAAAGGCTTATCAACGAGTAGATAAATCTACTCAACCATGGTTCTGTGATTCGTGTAAAGCGGAATCTGCTCAACAAAAATATAAATCAAAACATTACACCTCAGACGATGTTATGATAAAATTAGAGGAAAAATGAGCAGCTTGCAATAAATGAACTGCGTAATGAAATCTCTAAAATTAAATATCAATTTAACAAATAAGAACAAATGAACATAAAAAAATATAATAATACAGGGTATTCCAAAAAAAAAACAAAATGAAAACTTATCGGATATAGTTACAAGAATTGCCGAAAAATTGGATGTACAGGTTGGTGGAAAGTTTGTTGCTTACAGGGAGGGAAATGAAGTCAAAGATGGAAACACGCAAAGAAATAAAAGTCAGCCAATCAAGGTAGTATTCGAAGACGAAAGCATAAAAAATCAGCTACGTAAATCTAAAAAGAAGTTTCATCTAAATTGTAGAGAGTTGGGTTTTGCTGGTAATAATTATAAAATATTTCTTAATCATGACTTGACAAAAACAAACTTGGACCTATATAAAGCGGCAAAAACCTTTAAAATAAATTCAGGATTTAAGTTTCTGTGGACGAGTAATGAAAATATACTGCTTAGAAAGGATAAATACTAAAATTATCCTTATGAACAGTAAAGAACAGCTAAAAAACTAGAAAGGCCTCAAAGTGATTTAAGTGTGGCATTTATGAACATTCAAAGTTTAGAAACAAATTGGATGAGATCCGGTGTTTTGTGATTAATAATCGTTGTGATATATTGGTACTAGTGGAAACATGGCTAAGTGAATCGGAAGAATCATTCTACAAAATAAGTAAAAAACCAGGGTGTTCATTCATACAGAGATAAAAGGGACGGTGGTGCTTCAATATATATAAAGGATAATATCAATTTTAAAATTGTGGATAGAACAGATAGATCAGAGCTCATTAGCTGGGTGTGTATAACAGTGGAAGACAGGGTAAAAATAAGCGCAATTTATAAAACACCATCCTAGTCTAATACAGAGTTTTTTTATGAAACTGGAATCTATGCTAAATAAACATTCCAAAAAACAGTAGTAGTGGGTGGTTTTAATATAAATCTGTTAGATGATAGGTCTAATGATGTACTTAATTATAGGAATTTACTAACAATAAATAAGTATAGAATATCTAATAATGTTATAGAAGAACAAGCAACTCGGGAAACAGAGTCCTCTAAATCTATTATTGATCATGTTATAGTAGATAAAAGCATTGATGCCAGTTTGATCAAAGTTTCAGATAACCACCTCTCTGATCATAAATTCATAACATTCTCCAGAAAGGAAAATATTAAAAGATTTGTTCCCAAAATCTATCAGCTAACGAAAGTACTTAGCCACCAAAAATTTCAAAATTTATTTAAAGAAAAAATTAGGAATATACAATTAAGCTCATTTCAAGAACTTATAATAATAATAATAATAATAATCTTTATTGAAGATTGTTCATGCCTTAAGCATTTTCACAAGTCACTTACAGTTTAGAAAAATGCAAATAATACAGTCAATACAGACAACATTCAGATTATATATAATAAGTCACAGGTTAAATTCATATAAAAAAAACACAAATTACAGTACACAAATACATCGCAAAACACTACACATGTGACAAAAAAAACATTGAAGAATTACAATTTATTATACTCTATATCTCCTAATACCCAGGCCAAGCTAGGCAACATACTCTTCAAAAAATTATACCAGATCAGCAAAATTATTTTGAAGGAATTCTTCAGTGCTATAAAAGGCTTTTCTTTGTAAATATTTTTTCAGTTTTAATTTAAATGAATTTCGGTTTAAACTTTTTATTGTAACGGGTAATAGATTGAAAAATTTTACACCGTGGTGGTTTCGGCCATCCCTAGCTCTGGCAGTCCTTGTATAAGCCAAACTAAGGCAATCTCTGGCCCTGGTATTGTAATCATGATAGTCCCCATTGTAGGTGTAGTTATCGGCATTGTCTCTTATATACATGAGACAGCCCAATCAATATATAAACTGAGGGCAGTGTAAGGATACCAAATGAGATGAAAGAGGCCCTACAGCAGTCTCGGTATCTTAGACCAGCCATGACCCGTACACAGCGCCTTTGAGCCGCAAAGATTCTGGAGGCATATGATGAATGACCCCAACACAGTATGGCATATGAAAGATGGGAGTGAAAATGGCCATAGTAGGCGTTAAGTAGGACACCCTGTGATACAATTTTGATAAGATTGCGCAGAATAAATATATTTCTACTGAGAACATTTTCCAGATGGTCGATATGTTTTTCCCATGTTAGTCCAGAGTCAAGATAAACGCCAAGGAATTTTACAGGACTAGTTTTGGTGTTAATGGGTCGTAATGAGAAGTCGATCATTTGAGTTTTTGCCTCATTGACACTGAGTTCATTAGACAAAAACCAATCGTTGATATCAGACTGTGTCGCTGTAGTCTGCTGGTCAAGATCAATCAAATTATTAGCTTTTGTGACTGCTGTAGTGTCATCAGCAAATAGGACAAAATTAATGTTATTATGAACAGAACATAAAGGAATGTCGTTTATATAGAGGAGAAACAGAATTGGACCAAGGACAGACCCTTGAGGCACACCCATTGCAATATATTTTCTTCCCGATGTTGATCCGCCATAAGTCACGTACTGTAAACGGTTTGATAAGTATGATGTTATTAGCGTAATACTGTTAGTATCAAAATTATATTTACGAAGTTTCTGTATCAGCAAATCATGAGAAACACAATCAAAAGCCTTTGTCAAATCGAAAAATGAGGCCCGTGAGTAGAGTTTATCCTCAAAACATGCCTGTATGTAGGTTACAAGATGGCCTATTGCTAGTGTGGTAGACATGCCTGAACGAAACCCAAACTGGGAGGGGTTGAAGAGGCGCCGAGTCTCTAAACAGGAACAAATCTGTTTTTTAATGTACTTTCAAATAATTTACCGAATACAGGAACTATCAATATTGGCCTGTAGTTGGTAACATCATCACAAGCTCCCTTTTTAAATACAGGTACAACCCGTGCCACCTTAATACAATCCGGAAAGATACCATCCCCTATACATTTATTTATTATTTTAGTCAATGGATAGATTATGATGTTTTGTACTGTCTTTACTATCTTTATATTAAAACCGAAACAGTCCTTACTGGGACTGTTTTTAATATTGGCTATTATATCTCTAAGATCAATATAAGTAACTTCATCGAAACTGAAACTTTCGTTGGTATTAATATTTATTGAATGTAAGTAACTCAAGGGATCAACGTTCGAAACAGGAAGATTCCTCTTCAAATTTCCGGCAATGTCAGAGAAGAAGTTATTAAAGTCGTTTGCGTTCAAGCAGTCAGAACTGGTATTATCTTTTACCGGATTATTATTTTTTATTATATCCCAGGCGGCTTTATTTTTATTTTTTGAATTGATTATATGTCTGTCGTTAGCTCGCCTTTTACTTTCTTGGATACAATTATTATAACTTACACGGAATGACCTTAGAAAATCCGGCGGCACTAGGAATGGTGTAGAGTAGCTTAGCCTAGTTAAAAACTTCAATGTTTCCCTCATTTGTTTTACTTCATCTGAAAACCAGTGGATTTTATACGTTTTATTAAATTTGTTTGTACTGGTCATTTTCGTTTTTTCAGGGAATGCTATTTCACAAGCATCCACCATAATATCAATAAACATTTTAAACATTGCATCAGGAGTAATTGATTCATCATTAACGAATGACCAGTCCATAAGGCCAACTATCCGGTGTAAACATGATAGCCCCAGATCCGTGATAGGCCTATAAGCTACCCTAACCTTACACGCAGTATGAGGCTGAACAAACAATCTACAACTGAATGAAACCGCTAAGTGATCCGATACAGTCTATGATTTTATAAGCAAAATTTCCATTAATATTTGTAAAAACATTATCAATGCATGCATTTTTCCTAGTAGGCTGAAAAACCACCCTGGATAGTCCGTAGGACTCCAAAAGATTACACAAAGCCAATGATTCCACAGTGCCAGCCTGAAAATGCACATTAGAGTCCCCAGTAATTACAACTCCCGAATTTAATTGCAAAACATCCAATAACTCTGTCAGTTTGTTTAAAAATGTGTTTAAATCGCCCATAGGTGATCTGTAGACAATTATAATCTGCATGGTATCATACAGAACTCCCGCAACCTCAAAATGGGTCTCATCAGACATAGCCACCACATCAAAGGGCAATGGATAAGTATTTATTGTAGTTTTAGCAAATATGGCAACACCACCATGCCTGCGGTCTGACCTGCCAAAACCTGATACATGTACGAAACCGCCCACATGGATACAGGTCAGCTCATCTGGTTGTAACCAGTGCTCGCTTATACACACAATATCGTGTTCATAGTTTAGTAAAAAAGTTTCTAACAAATGAGTTTTCTTTTTAAGAGATTGAATATTAAGATGGAGAATTTTTAGAAGAGTACTATCCCCAGTTCGCACCTCATTTCTATCCAGATGGCCATCGAGTGAGATATTTACATTATTTACAGTTAATTTATCCCTTATCCTAAAAAAACATCATTCACATTTTCAGTACTATGGTTATTCGAAACCGTTGGGCTCCTGCAATTATCCAAATCATTGAACTGACGTGAAAGTAATAGTTCGGTGGAAATAAATTTTATTAATAATTTTTTCGCTGCGTAAGATGGTACACCATTTGAAGATCTTTCATACGAGTGCATAAAAGAGTCAAAAGTCAAAAATATATTTTTATGAGAACTATTACGAGACAATTGAAACATTTGATTATTCATTTCTAAAATAGAGCCATTAAGATTTTTATCACTTGCAAATGGTGGCCCAACCACTATTAGATTTGTTTTCCCTGCCAATGACAAGAGTTTATTATATTCGTCGGCTGATATATTGACTTGATTCTTGACATTTACAGTTCCAACAAAAAATATTATATAGTCATATTTCTGCTATACAAAATCGCTTGAGTCACATTGTCATTAAATAAGGAAGTTTCAGTATATTGCGAGTTTATGTCATACCTATGCTGCGTATTGTGCTTCAAAAGATTTGCACAACCCTGGACTGCCGATCTATGACCAATAAGGACAATTTGTGGTGGCCGGCTTCCCTTAATATTACCGCTGCTCTGGATCATTTTTTGGTTTAACTCGTCGCGTAAGGGTGTAATTTCTTCCTGATTAATTTTATTATTGGTTTCCAGCGTTCTTATTGTGTCAACCATATCCCTATTCATTTTATTAAGATCATTAAATAGAGTTTTCAGATTATTATGCTCTTCAGTAAGCATGGAAATTTTGTCTTTCAGTTTTGTATTGATCGCCGTTGTGTTAGCAATCTCCCTATTTAGCTTAGTTATTTGTTCAATATTTATTGCTTCCAAAGCATCACCGGCAGGGTCTTGTGTTCTTTTTCTATCCCTTTTTGGCTGATCCTCCCTTTTCTTAAGCTCTTTTTTCAGTTTTTCAATTTGTTTTTTTTGCTCATTAATTAATTTCTGTGTTTGCTCTGCAGTTTTCTTAGTTGCCTCATATTTTTTTTGTTCTTCACCAAGTTTATTTTGTAGTGTTTTAATTCTTTTATGTTGCTCAGCAATTTCATCTTGAAACTGTTTCTCAACCTCAGTAGCATCTTCCACAAAAGTGATAGAATTTCTTTTCTCTTTTTGTAATAGTTTATTTTTTTCTAGGATTTCCGTTTGTAGCTCCTCGATCATTTGTCTCAGCTCCCCAATTAATTCAATCTCATTTTCACTAACTTCTGAGAGTGAATGTTCTTCGCATTTCTTACTGCAATAGATCCGGTAATCCTTTATATCAGTTACGTTCTTTTTTCTCTCAATACAACTTCTATGTTGAATTGTTTTACATGAGATGCAGTAGTAACAAGTCAGCTCCTTACCGTCATTGCAACATTTAAACCCGTCAATATTATTCCTACCCATGTCAATGTGATGTATGTATTCTTCAGTTTTATTTTTTTTTAATTAATTTATTTCACTTCTTTAGGCTGTATCCAAACAATTTATTTTTTTCTTCTTTGACACACAAACACAAAATGTTCATTCACAGATGTCTTATCTTCTTGCACAAAAAAGTTGTAAAATATATCTTGAAGAATACATCGGAATTTAACAATAAGAGGCAGCAAAAAGTATTGAAACAAATTTTGGTGTGCTTATCATTCAATTAATAGAATAAGATTAGAAACATTTTTCATTGTTTCTGTAAAAAGCAGAAAAGTAGAACTGTTTATTATTAACTCACTGCATAGCCAATTTTTTTTCACACACTTTGGTACTAAACACAAATTATTTTAACTACTTTGTCAGCGTCAATTGATAAAAATTATGAGAGCGATTTTATTGATGCTTTGTCTTGTTCTTTTAAGGCAATAGAGTTTGATAGGATTATGTAAAAAGGAATGTGGGTATACCAGGAAGTTTAAAATTAGGGAAAATAATAAATGGATTAATGCTGAGGTATTGCAAATGATTAAAGAGCGAGATAAATTATATAAAAAAATTAAGGGACAATCAGAATCAAACATTAAATATCGAATTCAAAAAAATCAAAAATAAAGCTAACAATAAAATTACAGCACTTAAAAATAAATTCTTGAGGGACAAATGGGAACAAACTGGTAACAACATAAAAAAGCAATGGGATTTTGTAAATCAATTTTTAAGGGAAAAAATGGGAAAACAACTATAGATAAATTAATAGTAGATGATATTGAAATAGGCTAACCTGAAGATATTGTTAATAATTTAAATATGTATTTTGTTGGCGTAGGTAAGAACATAAATAGTGCTATGCAGGTATTGGGCTACGATCCTACCTTTGATCAAATAATTTGTAATAATAGCGTATTTACAGAAAACTGTAACGAACAAGAAATTTTTGAAATAAAATCAGAACTCGAAAAAATGCCGCAGCTGGTCATGATGGAAAAACTGTCTTAGATTTAATTAACCTAAAAGATTATTTGTTAAAAACAATGATCCAACTAGTTAATAATGTGTTAAGGGATGGGGTCTTTCCAGAGGAATTAAAAATAACAAGAATAAGTCCCATATTTAAATCAGGGAATCGTCACGTTATAAATAATTATAGGCCGATATCAGTGGTTAGTGTTTTCTCTAAAATTTTAGAAAAATTTATAAAAAAGAGAATGAATTCATACATTAACAAATATATTTCTTCTGACTAATATCAATATTCATACAAAATTATATTTCTAAAGCATTGAATAATAGCAGTATTCGCAGACCTGCAAAAAGCATTTGACATTGTTAGTACAGATATATTAACTAGAAAACTGCATCTCATGGGATTTAAGGGGAATATGTACAATTTAATTAAAACATACTTAGTCGATAGCAGGCAATATGTTAGATTTAATGACATTAGTAGTGAAATTTTGGAAAATTAATTTGGGGTGCCACAAGACTCGGTGCTGGGCCCATTGCTTTAGTCACTATATTATGTTCTAGATCTTAAATGTGCAAACCTAAGCACGTTATTTTTGTTTTGCAGACGATACAGTTTTGATGTATGAGGGAACGGATGAAGGGACATTGATGGATGCTATTAATGAGGACCTGAAGATATATCAGCATTGGCTTTATTCAATAAACCTAAAATTAATATTATTGTATTGTATTGTATTGTTGTATTAATATAGTTAGTTTAATTTATTGTCCTCGAGGCCAGAGCTCTTATGCACTGATTAGAGGAATATATATTTCACATGTTTGTTAAAATATGCATAATGTTGAAAATCAATGAATTACATGCTCGTTGAATAATTTACTATTAAAATAGCTTTAATTATCTCCGCAGGCTCACTTAATGGAGTGGAATATATTATACGAAAATATGCTAAGTAATTTAAATTGTCATAACAAAAACTAAAAATAAATTTACGACTGTTCTGGTTTATATGTAATATATAAGTAATTATTAATGTGTATGACTAATGTGCGTAATATGCCATCTCATTCGCAGGTGGATTTTATTAATGTAGAAGAGAACACGTAACTACAACATTCTTAAAGTACAGTGGACAAGTTTACCTCAGATAAAGATTAACTAGGACAAGGTGAGACAGAAAGTTCTTGATATTTCAAACACTGATATGTCAAAGTAAACAATAAAAAGTAAAAACTAGTAAAATTAACCAAGATAATTAATCGACGATAGGTCTCTCATATAAAATTGCAGAAATTCAAATCAGAGTGTAAAAATAAAATGTAGCAGTTACAATAAATGAATTAATAAATATATGATAAGTCAAGAACACAGCAAGAAGATGCGAGCTACTTGGTGTAAAAGGATCTGGCAGTGTGGGGGTCTCAACGGTACCAGCCCAATATTTTCTCTGCGGCAAGGGGAGCTCAACGGGCTCAGCCTTGTATTTAAAGATCCTGGAGTCTACTGATACAAATGTGTGTTTTAGGTATGCGGACGATAACTGGATATCTCACAGAAAATGCTGTAATTTTTTTCTGCGACAAGGGGAACTCAACGGGCCCAGCCCTTTAATTTTTATATATTTTTTTCTTTTTACCTAAGATGCATCGTTATCGTACATTTCCCATATAAGGCCAATCGGAATAATTTAAATATTATCCAGACACAAAATACAACACACGTCAACAATAGGTAACAATATTGCCTGAATTCATGCAAATGGGCCGGGTCTACTACTACCCTTTTCTATTCGGATTCGGTCCTGCATTTTATACGAGTAATGAAAACTATGCTATGATTACGCTTATCTCATATTTCGAAAGTATAGATTATTATCATAAAAATGTATGATTCCTTTAAGACTGATCATTTAATTTTAATCCATTTTACTTGACTGTGATTTTAATCTGTTATAATATTCCTAATGTACTGCTTTTGGTGTTTCTTTTAATTTACATTAAAATAGTGTGGATTTTAGTGTATTTTATATATTTTTATTCGTGCATTTTTTTATTTATTTTAATTTCACGTGTCAAATATTGTACATTTTGTGGTACCAATAAATTATGATTATTAAGACTATTGTCGCACCAATAAATTATGATTATGATGATTATCTTGGCATAAATATATTATGATATTATATGATTATCTTGGTACAAATAAATTATGATTATCTTAGATATACGATATTACCAAGAGCTGCGCTCTTCTTTGTTATACCATCATTATTATGACTATTGTCGCACCCAATGGACTATGATTATGATGATTATCTTGGCATAAATAAATTATGATTATTTTATCACCAAGAGCTGCGCTCTTTTATTTTGTATGGCAAGTTTCACTTAGTTTTACATATTATTATTTTAACTCAGTTTAAGTGGGACAAGTTTTTTAATAACCAATCTCTTGATGAAATGATAAACATATTTTATGATATTGCTTATTTAACCGTAGATATTTTTGTTCCTTTCAAATTTTCCTGTATGGTTTTCTCGGGAACTTAAAGAGAAAAATAATTGAAAAAAAGAAGACCCATAGAAACTATCTTATTTCTGGTTCCTTTTTAGAATATACTAGATTCTCTACTTTAAGAGCAGAATATAAATCTCTAAAAAATCAATGTTATCAGAAATATGTATCCCTAACTGAATCTTCACTTAGATCTAATGTTAAAAATTTTTGGAAATTTGTTAATGGCGGAAAGGGAAGGGGCTTTGTACCGGCTGTAATGTGCTTTGGTGACATAAGGTGTTCTACAGGGGAAGACATCGTTAACTTGTTTGCTGACTACTTTTCAAAAACTTACAGTAGTAAGGATCTTACCCTGCAGGATTCACTACCTTCTGGGAACATCAATCTCTCGCAATTTAATATACCAATTTCTGCAATTTATGAAAGACTGTCTACTTTGGATGTCAATAAGGGACCTGGTCCTGATGACCTTCCACCATTTTTTCTTAAAAACTGTAGTTTTATTCTGTCGCGTCCACTTCATATTATTTTTAATTCATCCCTAAGAACTGGCTCCTTTCCTCAATATTGAAAATCAAGCTTTATAATTCCCATACTGAAATCTGGTGATAATTCTCAGGTCAGCAACTACAGACCGATAAGTATTCTTAGCTGTATTCCTAAGGTCTTTGAAGGTTTAGTATGTGACTATTTATCAACTTCTCTAAGGGGTTGTTTCATCCCCCAACAGTTTGGATTTCTCCCACATAGGTCCACGGAGTTGAACTTGCTAACATTTAATGATTTTTTACTCAACTCATTGGAGGAAGGGTGTCAGGTGCATACCATTTACACTGATTTCACCAAAGCGTTCGACAGAGTGAACCATAAAGTCTTGATAAGGAAGTTGAGAGATTATGGAATACAAGGAGTTCTCTTGGAATGGTTAGTATCTTATCTATCAGATAGAATACGGATTGTACGTATCCAGGGTTTTCAGTCTAATGAAAAAAAAAATACCCTCAGGCGTCTCACAGGGTTCGCACCTGGGACCCTTGCTTTTTGCCATTTATGTAAACGATGTTGCATCCTGTTTTAAGTTCGCATTTTTTCTTGTATTCGCAGACGATTTAAAGTTCTACTTAAAAATTATAAATCAAGAGGACTGTAAGAAGCTTCAATCCGATCTTGATCGTTTAACCCACTGGTGCTGTATGAATGGTATGGAACTTAATACTAACAAATGCCAATTAATGATTTTTAACCGTGGAAGAAATTCCATACATAACATCTACAACATCAATGGTTCCCCCTTAGCGAAGGTGACTCAAATGTAAGATCTAGGAGTCCAACTTGATAGTCGGATCATATCTCTTCAATTGTATCTAAATCCCTTCAAATTTTGGGCTTTGTCAAACGTTGTATAAAGGACTTTCAAAATATTCCATCCCTTAAATTGTTATTCTGCTCCCTAGTTCGGCCACATTTGGATTATTGCTCCTGTGTGTGGTCTCCAACATACAATATCCATATTCAGGCAATCGAGAGGGTCCAACATAAATTTCTTAAGTATGTTCAATTTAAGGAGGGGCAAATGGTTGGTAGTGATGGTACCAATTATTCTAAATTGGAGAGCCGACTTCACATTGCATCTCTTCAGGCAAGGCGCATGTATAGAGACCTCACTATGTTTTACAACTTCTGCACTCACATTGCCATGGTCCTGAACTTACCAGCAAAATTGGGCTTCATGTTCCTTCTCACCATACCAGACTTAACCACTCGTTTCACCTTAATCCTCACAGAACAAATTATGGTTAGAACTCCTTTTTGAACAGGTCTGCAGACTGGCAAATCAATTTGCGGATAGGTCGGACTGCTTTCAAAACAAAAAATATTTGGGAGGTAGCTGGAGGACTGTCTGAGGGTGTGATGTTTTCTGGTAATTTATTTATTTGAGTGGTTTAATTCCTGTACTGTGGAGCTTGGTTGTGTTACTTTGGCACGGGGTTCAGTTGGTATTATATGTGTTTTTTTTATGTTTTTCTTTTTTCTTGTTATGTTTGCCATTTTCAGGTTTCTTATTATTGTTCATTCAAATGTTGCATTAGCTAATTGTTATTAGTATTGTAAAGCTCTTGAGCTATATAATGTGTTAATAATTATGATTATATAAATATGTTTGTGATACTTAGGTTAGGTTAAGATTAACTATTATAATTGTATACCTATATATTTTTTTTATATTGGGCATTGGCCCGTTAATAAATAATAAATAAATAAATAAATAAATAAATAAATAAATAAATTATTCTCTCTCACCTTAACCCGATCAATTTGATATAAACCAGAAAACATTTTAGGGTAAATCCCTGATCAATTCTAAATTAAATAAATAAATCTAACTAGCAACTATACACTTGCTTTAAATCAGTTCTGCTATTCTTTTCGTAAAAGGACCCATTATAACTGTCGCCATTCTGTCTGCGAATTATTGCATCTAACGGTATTGGTCGTATCGGTGCCAGAGGTCTTCTTGGAAAAATATTTACAACTTTAGTCTATTAGCTGGCCCTCGAGGTAAAAGAATGATATGTCTGTTTTATTTTTGTCAGTAATCGGTTGGTTTTATGAGTTAATTAAATTCCCCATTGCGTGAATTTTGATTGCATTTAAACTTGCAATCTTTACTTATTGATTATATAATACTCAAATTAGAGCCACGCCTTATTTGAAGAGATTTTAACGATTTACAGTCCTCCCTGAGTCTAGCCGAAATTTTACCTGCCCCTTGTGACAAGAAAGTAGGTTCGAGCCCTTATGTACGTGCTCCCATAATATAGAGTTAAGTAAAGTTAAAATAATGAAAGTAAAAATTTAGCGTAATAGAATCGGTTCTCACCTGGAATAGTACACATGGAAACGTTGTTTTTCTCCATTTCTCCTTCAGATTGGGTTGTTGGATGACTTCGCGTGGATCGCGGCATTTTAACTTATCAACTCTAGATCATGATATTGGCTAAGCTTTGAGCTCTCAATACCTGTAGATATAGGGACACGCCCTGCAACACCCGCTTCAGCCATACATAGTAATTGCCACAGCACATGCCCATATTTTCAGCTAGGAGAATATCCACATGGCGAATTAAACCACGGAATATGAAATTTGTGATCCCTGCATCAGTCCATACCTAGTACGTCGTTCACGGATCACAATTTTCTTCATAACCAAACTTTCCACAGCTCTACACACACTAGTCCAATCCTAGCTAGATTTTGAAGTACATGTATCCACATGGCGACCCCTACATCAGCCACACGTAGTACGTCGTCCTCGAGACGCCACATAGAGACATGTATAAGGTCAGAGAGATACGGATCGTTAAACCACGGTCTATGAAATTTGTGATCCCTGCATCAGCCGTACTTAGTACGTCGTTCACGAATCATAATTTTCTCCGTGGTCAAACTCTCCACCATCCCGCAAGAATCTGCCAGAATCTTTAGTTACCGACGCTTTGAATTCTCGATTCAGAATATCTCGCTGCGCGCTTCGCGAGCCGCTTTTATATGTTTCTGGGCTTGTAACCCTTATCGCGTCTCCCTTATATGCATTTAACAGATTTATTCATGATAATGATTTAAATTCGGATTATTTTTGTTTTTTTCTTTAATTAGGCAGTGTAGAATTAAATAAAAAGTGGAAAAATAAATTAGGCTTAAGAAAAAATTTGAAAATAAAAAAAATATATGTAGGATAGGGCTGGGTTATTTCAGGTTATAAACTTGTATGTTGTTAAAACAAATCTGTATCTTAACGAAATTCATTAAAATACAGGTGGTAAATGTATAACATATCAATTAAGGTATAGGAGTAGAAATATACTTATTTTACCTAAGATATGTTACCACACAGTCAAAGTTCGAAACAGTATATTCTGCCAGGGTACTACTCTTCGTTGTAAAACATTTGAATATTTTCAAACAGCATTTGAAAGTTTTCTAGACATTTTTTGAGCTTTCAAAATAAATAATCTGTTCGATACTTACATTTAGCATATTATTAAACGCTTCGTCTACAATTTCAACACCGTCTATGGCAAACTTGGTGATACAACTGAATCTATATTCATCTGCGTCGATGATACCATCATCATTGATATCGACCATTTTGAAATTTGTTTCTAAAAATAAATGTTATAATAAATATTAATTCTACTATCTATTAAAATTATCTATTATTTAATTACCGAAAAAAGATATCAAGTCATCGCCAGTATTTGCAACAATAATATAGTTTTTAAATTAACATAAATCCTTATAATGCTTATAAAATTATAGCGTCATTTAAAATTTCAAAACTACCTTTAATAAAAGTATCAAATCATATAATATAGACTATAGACCAAGACACACCATACTTTTATAAAATAATACTATCGTACAAAAATAGATTTTGTGAGTGGTTATTGCCTGCGAAGGAGAGCCGATACATATCAAATCGTTTTACGAAAGATTCTTCAGATTTTTAAAACTTCTAGCAGCACACTGCAGAGGGAGTACGAGTTAACATCTTACCGTTTGTCTATAACGACTTTGATTGACATGGAGCTTGTGTTTTCAGTTAGGTTCGGGAAAGGTACCCACTCCCACTAGCCTGTCTGAACACACTTGTGAAAGTCGAAACTTGTTACAGGTGGTGCTTTTCCCGAACCTAAATGAAAATCAAGCTTCTGTATCCAATATTATGGTCTTCTGAAAAAGAACATTCATTCAGCAAACGTGAGAACCGCTAACTTACTCTTTGGTGGCATTTCAGATTCAGACCAGGAATTAGAAAATTATTTACACCCTTGCAATTTTAACATACGAGTGTTCTAAGATGACTATACATATTATTAGAAAGCAGCTTTTTAGTCATATCGAAATAAAGTTCATCAGGATATTATACAAATATGCCAATATATGCCTGCCTGGCTTTGATGTTGAGAAGTTGTGAGCATATATTTGAGCTCCTTACCTATAAACATTTTCATCGCTTGTGGAAAGTCCACATACCGTCTCCCCAGGCAGCATTGTTGTACAGCCTGTTTAAATTCTTCCGCTGTGATTTTTCCATCCTCCAACAACTCCTGCGATAGAAAAAAGTACAGTGTGTTAATTTGTGAGTTATTTGAAAAGAGATTATGTCTATAAGGTAACGAGTGAAGCATATGTTATGTAACGAGTGTTAGTATATTATGTTTTTCACATATTTTAATATTGACTTGTTTAGTTAAAATGTATTCTAATTTGTGTGATAATTCTTGTATATAAGGTAAAGAGAAATAATATTTAGTAAGAGTATTGTTGTTAAAGGCACTAATGTCTGGCGAAATTGCAGAGCATATTTGATTATCCTGCATAGAGGAAAGTTGTTGCGTAATTTCTCTATTATTTTGTGATATATTTTGATGTTCTAAATTAATTGAGTTATATAAGAATCTATTAATGATCCACTCTGAGTAGGACTTTTCTCTTAAAATGGTTTTCAATTTTCTTAAATTGTTAATGAGGCAAGAGGGATGACATACTTTCTCTTAAATCAATTATTAAATTAATTTAATTCTTTTGTGTGATATGAATGGAAATTCATATATCTAACAGAATCAGTTGGTTTTGTGTACCAGTCTAATTTTATGATATTGTTTTTAGTTCTCTGAACTTTCGTATCTAGAAATGGCACAGCTTTGTCTATTTCTCTTTCTGGTGTAAATTGAATGTGGTTGTCATAAACATCTAAAATGTTTTGGGCTCTGTTCTGAGGAAACCATAGTGACAATATCGTCCACAAATGTTTTGATAAATATTCATGTGACACAAAAAAAAAATAAAATACATTTAATAATTGGTTTTGATGAAGATATACTAATTTATTTAGTAAAATGTATATTTTAAAAACGGTGACAAGTAAAAACTATTTATTATGACAAACTCAACCTTAAACTATTAACGTCTTTTTGTAAATGTTGGCTAACATACCTTGCTAGGTAAAAATTAAGGGTACTTCAATACTTTCCCTTGTTAATTAGATTTACAAAAGTCCTAATTGGCCCTTTAAAATTTGTAAACGAATCTTCGCTAAAGGTTTCGTTAGAAGATCTGCCAACTGTTGCTCTGTAGGAATTTACTTCATAGCTATAGAACCTTCTAATACTTTTTCTCGTACAAAAAAGTGTCTTATACTAATATGCTTGGTCCTACGGTGCAACTCTGGATTATGAGCCAACTTAACTGCTGCTGAGTTGTCCACTTGCAGAATGGGAACGTCTCTAAGTTGCCAAATTTCTTGGAACAATCTCTTCAACCAAATCAATTCTTTCGTAGATTCACTGTTGCAATTAATTCTGCTTCTGTAGTTGAAGTTGCCACTATGTCTTGACGTTGACTTAGCCATGATATTGCTCCATGGGAAAACGTAAATACTACTCCTGAAGTTGACCTCCCAGTATCTGAACAACCTCCAAAATCTGCATCACTGTAGCCTTCGATCTTCGGATCTTTTGCTGATCTATACAAGATACCTAAATCCTTTGTACCAGCAAGGTATCGTAAAACTCTTTTTGCACAAATGACATGTTCTTGGTTAGGATTTTCTAAAAATCTTGACAAATAACCCACACTGCAGGCTATATCTGGTCTGGTGCCAACCATTAGGTATATTAGAGCTCCTATGACTTGTCTGTAAGGAGAATCTACTGGTGTTGAATTTTCACTCTGTATGGTGCTTTCATGTGGTTTAAACATCGGAGTTGATACAGGTCTACATTGGGAAAAAACAAACTTTTCTAGTAGGTACTTTTTCTGTATAGCTTCTTTGGTTTATTCTTATGCCTTCTTCTGACTTCTCAAGCTCCAAGCTTGAATCTACGTTATCATTCCTAAATCTGCCAAAAAAGTATCTAATTATACTCTAGACGAAGCCACAATCAATCCATCGCCCACGTACAAGGTAAGGAACATCTTTTCTCCATTACTTTTTCTTATGTACAAACATGGATCGGCTTCACTTACTTTAAAATTTAGTTTTAAAAGGAAATCATTGAACCTCTTATTCCAAAATCTAGGTGCTTGTTTTAGGCCATATAAGCTACGCTTTAACTTATAAACCTTTTTGGAATCATCATGATAACCTTCTATATAGTCTCTTCTAAATTACCATATAAAAATGCTGTCACAACGTCAAACTGTCGTAAGTACATTTTCTCACTAGCTGCTACACTCAAAACGGATCTTATTGTGGATAACTTGGCTACTGGACTAAATGTTTGATTGAAATCTATGCATTGGCGCTGAGCAAAGCCTTTTATTACTAGTCTGGCTTTAAACTTATCTATGCTTTCATCTGGATTTATCTTTACTCGGTAAACCCACTTACAGGGAAGAGTTTTAAATCCATTTGGCAAATCTATGTGCTCCCAAGTCTCATTTACTATCAATGAACTAATTTCTCTGTCCATAACTTTCTTCCATTCTTTTCTTTCCCTGGTTTTAAGCGCTTCTTTATATGTTTGAGGACTCTCAATCGTGCATACTAACTCTTCAGCTAGGTCAATGCATTCTTCAAAACGATCAGGGCATTGTAAAGTTTGACGATTTCTTAAATTGTATGAAGAACTTTCTTCCTCACCTTCACTTTCTTCCACATCTTCTATCTCAGTTTCCAAATTTCTATCTTGTACACCATCCTCTTCTTGCTGGTCTGGTAAGTCTTCTACAATCTGTGATCTAGTTTCATCCGTATTTCTGTCTTGCGTTCTCATGGGAAGTTCGATATATCTATCTGTGCTTTTCTGGTCTGTAGAGCTTATGGGTACTTCTTTACATACTTTTAGTTTCTCTTGGAACTTAACATCTCTTGAAACAAAAACTCTATGTTTCTCTTTTACCCAAATTCTATAGCGTTCATCACCATCATAGCCTACTAGATAGCCTTTCATTGCTTTCTTTTCCATTTTTTGCCTTTTCTGAACTGGAATATGGAAATAACAAACGCTAGCAATTATCCTTAAATGCTTTATTCTTGGTCTTTTCCAATACCGTAACTGTTTAGTACATAGATGGCTGTGTTGACTAATTCTGCCCATAGTCCTGGTGGAAACTCGATTTCTGAATTGGAAAACTTAAATGTTCTAGCCATTTCTATAGTTGTTCTGTTTTCTCGCTCACTACCGCCATTCTGTTGAGGTGTACATGGCGCTGTTACTCTTATCGTTATACCTTTGCTTGTTAGTAACGATCTAACCTCATTATTGTCAAACTCTCCACCTCCATCTGACAATAATTCTTTTATCGAATGACCTGCGTTTTCTACCAACTGCAGCATATCTTTTAATCTATGATTAACTTTCGATTTCTCTTTTAAAAGATAACTAATTCTAAACTGCGTATAGTTGTCTTTAAAAATTAAAAGGTACCTGTACTTTTCAAATGATAAATCAAAAGGTCCCACTAAATCAGCTGATATTAACTCTGCAGGTTTGGTAGCTCTCTCTCTTGTACCAAAATGAAGCCTATGCATCTTTCCATAAATACATGCTTCACAGAGTTCTTGGTCCATTTTGACTTTGATTCGAATCTCTTTCTTAAGTTTTGCTCTTACGTACCTCTTGTCTTGGTGTCCCCATCTCTGATGATACAGTTGTAACAACTGCAATACTTCAGTGAACCTCTGCTTCTGGAATGATCGGATTCATTTTAAGCTTGTACAATCCTCGACCAATCTCTCTGGTTCCTGTTAATGCATTATTTCCAGTTTTAAACGTACATTGTGTTGACGTAGACGTAAAAATACTGTCATCTATATTTCTATCATGTGCTGCTGGAACTGAAAATAGATTTTTCGATATCTGAGGAACATACCATATGTCGTTCAAGGTAAGCAAATCTTGTTTTCTATTTTTATTGGAATACGAAATTGTATTGTACCTTTTCCAACTGCTCCTAACATCTCGTTTCCTGCAGCTCTTATATTACATGTATTGTCAAACTTCTGAAAATTGACGAAATACATGGATGTATTTGTAACATGCCTGGTTGCGCCATTATCTACCCACCAAACTGAGTCATCATGCTCTGTGATCATAACTTCATCTGAAGATAACAATGTCATATTTGCATCTTCTTTAGTCTTCACATCTAATGTCTTTGGTTTGTTCTTAGGCGGCATACCATCAGCAATCCACTTTTTACAATTACGTACCCAGTGACCTTTGACCTTGCAATAATTGCAACTGGTGTCCTTACTTCTACTATGTACCTTAGCAGGCTTTTCTACGACGAGAGCCTCTTGTTCACTGTTGCCATCCTTACTCTTGGCAAAATTTATCTCAAACATTCAAAGCTGTACTGTCAAATCATCTAATGTCTTACTCTTGTCACTGTCATTTGAAAGCAACATCCAACTAGTCTTAAAAGTCTTGAACACGTCTGCCTTTTCCCTCTCTCTGAATTAACAAAAAATTTAATTCTTTATAATTCCAAGAAGTTATACAATACACTCCCGCTACATCTTAAATCCATTCCTACATTTGCTAAATTTCGCGAAAAAACGAAAGCTTACCTACTAGAAAGTAAACCGACGCTCTGACGGACGAAATCAGAAAGAAGATCCAAAGCCACAGAGAGGCGGCTCGGATGAGCTTCGTAAATGGGCTCAGCACGGCGGATGTAAGTTAGCGAGACATGTCCGCAATACTCAAGAGCAAATGCCTGCCATTCGTAGCAATGGACAGGACATAATAGGCGATAAAGGTAAAGTTAAAGTATTTGCGGACTTTCTCGCTGATATACATAGCGAAATACCGGATTCCGTGCCATTGCACGCCCATATTGCGAAGCAAACATCCAAGTTTACAGGAAGATCATATCCGATACCGCCCTCTGTGATGGATAAGCTTCTTGTGAGTCCGTCAGAGATACGTGGTGCACTACGCCGTCTGCCAAGAGATAAGGCTCCGGGACCTGATCAAATCCCATACCTGCTCCTCAAAAACATTCCCTCCAAGACCATTGTACACCACATGCATATAGTGAACGCCGTAATTGGTTTGCAGCACTTCCCTAACTCCTGGAAAGCTGCACACGTAGTACTGTTCCCTAAGCCCAGGAAAGATCCCAAGCTCACCGCATCATACCGACCCATATCATTACTCAATACCTTGAGTAAGCTTACCGAGAAGCTCTAGTTGTCCAGGATCAATGAGGCAGCCTCGAACCGTCAAGTACTGCCTGCGGAGCAGTTTGGGTTCCGTGGCGGGCATAATACTATTATGCTCGCTGCGAGAATCGTACAGGACATCTTTGACGGATTCAACATGAGACATTGCACGTCTCTGCTGCTCCTGGACATAGAGAGAGCGTTCGACCGAGTATGGCACGACGGGCTGCTGTATAAGCTCTTCACGGAGCTGAGCTTCCATTGACATACAGCAGCACTGATCGCGTCATACTTGGCCGGACGTACCTTCTCGGTACGCGTCCATAACTTCGAGGCCGATACAGGCGGGGGTGCCTCAGGGAACGGTACTATCACCGCAGCTTTTTAGCTACACACAAAATAATATTCTCTCGCCACATATGAAAGTCAATATGCTCTTGGAATAACGTCAATTCCCTCAGTTTGAGAACTCTTTCCTCAGGTGAAGAAATTCTTCTCTCCACACAAAGTAATATTCTTTTGCCACATATGAAAGTCAATATGCTCTTGGAATAACGTCAATTCCCTCAGTTTGAGAACTCTTTTCTATGTGTGTATTATATAGCAGACCTGCCGTCCCATCCCGATACTTCCTTGGCGTTTTAAGCCGACGATACCGCCCTCTACTCATGTGCCTTCACCGCACAGGAGGTAGTTAACAACCTGAGCGCACATATGGAACAAGTCCTTAATTTTTACACTAATTGGAAAATCCGGTTAAACCCGAACAAAACGGAGTTAGTAATTTTTACTAAAAAAAAGGACTAACATAGGAGCACGGCCAATCATGGTGCAAATCACCCTCATCCCTCCTAAATCCCATGCTAAATATCTAGGAATCTTTCTGGACAGGAGTCTTAACTTTTGCCGTCGCGTGGCACATATACACGAAAAGCACTATAGTGTTTTTGAAAAGTTGAGGCCTCTTGTCCGGAGCGGTTCCTATTTAAGTCCTGCCAATAAAATTACACTATATAGATCCATCATAAGGCCATACCTGCTGTACGGGGCACCTTTCTGGTGCTCGGTAGCGGAGTGTCATAAAAAAGGATTCAAATCATTCAGAATAGGTATCTAAGGTAGGTAACAAGCAATACCTACACATGAATGTAAAGCAAAGCACCTGCTATACAGGGTGCTGTTAAAATAACGGCACAAACTCAACCTGGCACGTCTTCGTCTACCAGGCTCGGGCATGGGGGCGATTCGTGCAACAGGACACTGTAAAATAGCTCGCTAAAACACTAGCACAAGTACACATCATACATTACACCGCCACGGATGGGTTCTTATTACCGCAGCTGAATAAAACTCGCTCACTGCTCCTGGTATGTTATAATTCCTGGCTACCGGAACTAGACTTAGATACTAAGTCTATATAACTTGTACATATGTATATATTTAATTCTTCGACCCCCCTTTTTAAGGGCAGTACATGTTGTAAATATAAATGTTGTATCGTTTCCGTATTGTCAGCTCATTTACAAGCAATTTTTAAGCAGGTTTTTGTACAATTTTTCCTGCATTACATACTAGACAAATATATACCAAAGCAATTCTTTGAAGCCACATACTACAGCTAAATGCTGACCCAGATTGGTAGCTGTTTTGGAGGGGCAGAGCCCTAAGGAAAGCTAATTAATATTGCAGCATCACAAGCCTTATATAATGATAGGGCACACACCTTGCCCCGCCCAGGTGCTTGTTTCGCGCGCCGAAAACACGTTGTTTGACGTGTGGCAAAACGCGGAGAATACCAAAGCATGTCATTATTATTATAAGGAATGTGTTATAAATGTACCATAATTTTGAAAATAAATATATATGTATGTATGTAGGTATCTAAGGGCGGCCTTCTCGACGGGGCAGCGCACCCGGATCAGCGACTTACATGCTTGGTCCGGCATATAATATGTCAATGAATATATCGATAAACAGGCATGTAAGTTCTATCATCTGGGGAGTGCGCGGCTCAACGAGGACCGCTAATTTGGCTACCATAAGGTATGACCCGCAGGACGTGCCTAGACATGTCCCGGTCACAGGAAGACGACGGTGTACTACCTGCAACCCAGGCCGCCTTAGACGATGGACCTATTTCTATCCTATGCTAAAAATCCCGTCAAACTCCCCCTTTTGTGCCCCTAGGACTCTCGAGAAATCGAGATCTACCAGGAGCACAGGAGTCAACCCATCCTAACCCACTGACTAGACCCCAAGAAGAGGCTCCTCCCATCTCGCTATTTTAGCGAGGTGGGCGGGGCATGCTAAGGGACCTAGATCGGCTAAATATATCGCAACCGAAACAAAACGTGAGCAGTATACACACTGCGTTCGAGTTGCCTCCTGTTCCCCAGTTCCGTGCAGGCGAAGTACGGCTACACGTAGCCAAGCATTATGATATTTGGGTGCAATTCCCACCTCAATGAGATTATGAGAGTAATATCTGACCTCTTTGTGTAATGTCTTGTGTGTCGTATCTAGTGTTGTACCCATAAGCCAAAGAAACGTGAAATGGGGTTTTTCACATGTTGCCTTTTCCCTCATCTTTCCTTCTCCCTCTCCTCAAAACAAGCCATCTATTCGCATGCTAGTTGCAATCCATCTACACAACACTATTGAAGGGCCTCGCCCAAGTAATAAAGATCAGTCATTTGAGTGCCACCAAAAATCTACTATCAAACATAGCTGGCACTATATCTGCCAAATTCTTTTAGGCGTAGCGTGTTGAGGTGCCGCTATTAAGTGGCGCTATTAAGAGCGCGCAAGAGGTACTTACATGTTATCTTTAGAACATTAAGCTATGTGTAGTATATCTTAGGTGAAAATGTAATCGCAGATTAATCTGAATTAATGTATGTACAAACCCAGAGCTGCTTGACTCACCCTTTGAAAACCTTCAAAGGCTAATTTTTCTACATGTCTAGAAAATGCCCTACTACAGTCCACATTAAATTAATCTATCAAGGGCTGCCTAGACATTTTGGTCCTTCGAGCCTGGAACATTTTGGTCCTTCGAGCAAGCCAGGCCGTATACAGGGTACCGCCGAGAAGTAACCAGCCAAGAAAATACAGCGAAACTCCACCGAGATCTAAATAATCTATCAAGCAAGTACGCGGGGCATTCATAGAAGACTGTTATCGGTCCAAACAAAGAAACTACAGCGGAACTCCACTGAGAGCCGAACAATCTATCAATCAAGCATAAGGGGCATTCAGAAGAAGATTGCTTCCCGTCCTATCAAAAGTACAGCGGAATCACAGAGATCTAAATAAAAATGAGACTCCGGCCCTTGCCACTGTCAAGCAACAAGACCTATTTAGGTTATAACTGCAGGGTGTCGTTATCTGAATTGAGTAGGGTAACATCAAGAGGGCATCCATAGAAATAGCCATAAAATCGTCATCAACATCTCCACATTCAAATTGCCACAATCTACCATAACATACAAATACAAACATAAGCATTTTAAGATCCTTATACACAAATAGAGCACTATGTAAAAATCGACCTCTCCTATTGGTCGATCCATCTCATATTACAATGTGTCTTCGTGATGCAATCAAGTTCTGTCAAGAGCTTTCGTGGTCTAGAGGTTTAGATGGCTGTGTCTCACCTGGACGGCCTGGGTTCAAATCCCGTTGCCTTTTTTTTTATTTATTTTTTAAGATTATGTTTCTAAACAGTTTTTTCTTGATTTTGGGTATGTCTTGGGTTAGTTTGGGTTAGCACCTGGTTAGGCTCCTCTTCTTGAGCCCCCGTAGCGAGCGAAGCGAGTTCTCTATATTCTCGGACAAAATATTATATTCCCCATCAGCCAGTCATAAAGGAATCAAATGCAACAACAAAATTGAGGGTGGCGTTTGACGCATCATCAAAAACATCAAATGGGCCAGGTCTAAATGAAACTATGTACACTGGACCTATACTACAGCTAGAACTCTCAGACATTCTACTGCGATGGAGATTTCTCAAAATAGCAATAGCAACAGACGTAGAGAAAATGTACTGCCAGATAAAAGTTCATCCTGAAAACCAACAATATCAAAGAATTTTATGGAGAACTGATCCAGCTCGACCAATAGAAGAATATACTCCAAAAACAGTCACGTATGGAACAATATCTGCTCCATACCTAGCAATAAATCGATTCAGCGACTAGCCGAAGATGAAAATACTAGATACCCAAAAGCAGCTGCAGTCACATTGCAAGACAGGAAAATGGACAAGTAACAGCAATGAAATAATGGAATCAATTGAAACTAGCCAAAAAAAATCAACAGAGCTCGAGATAACGGAGGACAACACCCGAAAATCACTTGGGATACATTGGACACCACATAATGGCAGGTTTAGTTTCAAAGCAAGTGTTTCCACAACCACCAAAGTAACTAAAAGGACAATCCTATCAGAAGTATCAACGCTATTTGATCCACTGGAGTGGCTCGCTCCAGTAGTAATAAATTAAGAATCGGAAAATCCAAAGTCCACCAAAATTATAAAAGATGATGCTGTGTTGGCGGAGCGGTTAATCGTTTCATACGCGTTAAAAGTCTTTGTATGGTTTCGTTTAGAGCATCTTTAATAGTTGATTATTATGGTTTTATGTATATAATTTTGCAGTTAGGCAGATGATTAATTAATATATTACTGATTGATAAGATGTACAGAGTGGTCCAAATAAGACCTTAAATGCCTTGTTATTGACTGTTTCTCTCTCGATCTGTCTCTCTCTCTTTCTCTCTCGCTTAGCTGAAGTCGACTCGAGCCGACTTTATCCGAATGAGCGTGATGCGTGACGGCTCAATTTGATTGAGTACCCTAGAAAAATGTGCTAAACGCGTCTAAAGAAATTTTCACTTCAAAAAGTTTGATGACCAGTTGAAACGTCTTTTCAGGGAGACTGGAGATGGATTCCACTATACTTTTTTAGGAGATCACAGAATCGCAAGTATTTAGTGAGCAAAAAAATACTGTTTTTAAGCGAATGGTAAATGTGTGTTATAGGGTTTATAATAAACTTGTAATGATACTACATTCTATTAGATAAAATTTAACTAAGTTAGCTACTTATTGACATTTTAGTACTCCTGATGAAGTCAAAATAAAGTTGACGAAATATTGAGTGAGGGCAATTGAGTTTTCTTACACAGACCGCTTCCCGATTTTGAAAAGAAATTAAAGGTACCTTTTGTTGTTTACGCCGATTTGGAGACTATTTCTAAACCCCTCAATATAGAGAAAAATGAACTGAATCCCGAAATTTCTTATACTGTGCGAACACATAAACATATCCCTTACTCTTTTGCCTACTATATTAAATGCAATTTCGACGATTCTCACTCTATATTCAAAACATTTATGGGGGAGGACGCAAATAAAGTTTTTGTAAAGTGGCTAGAGACTGATTGCAAATAAATCTATAACCAGTTTTTAAAAAATATTGTGACAATGCTCCCTATGAGTATTGAACAAGAGGCAGAGTTTCGTGATGCTAAGGATTGCCACAAATGCGGGAAATATGGGCTGCCTCTGCCGTAAAAATATACATAGTACGTATTAATGTGTCCCTGCTTACCTTATCAAAATCTGCCAGTTCCGCTATTTCTTCCCAGAGACTAAGCATTATATGTTGGTTTTCTTGCAGCTTCGAATTACTAAATTCACCCTTGCCTTCAATAATTGTTGCCCTCAGTGCTAAACAAGCAAAATCTCGTTCATCTAAGTACCCGTTGTTGTCAACATCTGAAAAAAATATATAAATTAAGTATATCTTGTCACAATGAATATTGCGATTAAGTGTAATCTTAATGTGATACCCAGTATATGAAACAGACATGTGTCTGGGTATTGCGAAATTAATTATCAGTAGGGACCATGAATGCAGGGTTTAAATGAAGTTACATAGAAATTGGGAAATTTCAAATTCGCTTCTTTCCATACATTTTCCTGCAGTTTGCTTTTGGAATTATGTCAGATCTAAGATAATTAAAGTGTACTAATATTAGAAGTTTTGAGAGTAATGAACCTTTCTTAAAAACTCTTTAATTTTTTTTTCTCTAGCTAGGTATATTATTAGTCCATATTGTTCAAAAACCATTTTTGAACACGTCTGCAAATCTAACGATTTAATTTTTGTACAATCTAACATTGCACGCCACTGTCCTCGCATTCCAAACAAATTAATACCTTGGCGATACTACTAACGCCATCTCTTGTTTACCACGTTTATCTGCGTCGGCAGGCTAGAAAGCTAAAAGTTAAGCGTCCTCAAAAGGC
>JAEQML010055727.1:0-35457 GCA_016904865.1 Pissodes strobi
CATCGGCTTATGACGTATATGCGCACTTCGAGAGGTCAAATAATGTTATCCAGATGCCGAATTTTAGCACTATTTCGACATCTGACATGTCTAGTATGGATAAATGGCGATATGTCCAATTATGTCGGCCGAATATGATATCTGTCTCCAACATATATAAGTCGCACACTTGGGGTAATTGTCTGACAATTTTTTAGTCCAGTTCATGAAATGGAACTACTTTTTATCCACTTAATGAAACCGTCTTTCTTATATCATTTGGACACAACAATTAGCTTTGGGTTATATTTATCTTGTAGCTTATAAAGAATATCCTTACTATCGAACATTTTATTTTAAGCTGTGCTGTACGAACTAATATTATGCCCATTAAAACACCGGGTAACCATACTACTTTATTACGCGAAGTTATGTAAAATATGCAGAACAGGAACTGGACAATTGTGTTTTGTACAGATACTGTAGTATATCACGGTTTCATTAAATTGATATAAATTATTTCTATTTCATGAACTGGGCAAAAAAAATTGTCCAAATAGCGTAATAAAATAGTATTCCTCTCTCTAGTTACAATTCACGAACTAGATGTCAATTTCATGAAACGGACCATTACACCAAGTGGGTGGGACATATACACTGGAAGATCGAAGACTTTATTGACAACTTTTTGAGCTCGAGAAATGACAATGTTGGACTGCCCAAAAGCGTCATTTCTTGATACCATGTTTTAACGAGTAGATAATATTATTGAATTCCTGGCATGCCCGCCGGACTCAGGATGAACGTGTCTTATCTTAAAAGTCTCCTAAATGCAATTTTTTGGTGGAGTAACACTTCTACTATACGCCAACTGGTTTCAACGTCCAGTCAGTTCCAAGGCATAAGTATAAATTGTTATGGTCATGCTCTCGCTAAATAATCATGTCGGTAAGCCAATACGCCTCGAGGGGAGATATAGCTGATTGTTATTAGTAAGAACAATAATAATGGCTTCATAAATCATATATTTTTGAGTATCCTATACAAGTAAAATAATATGTAGATGCATAAAAATACCATTTAACTAGCTGCTGCAACTTCTATTCGAGGAAAATAAATATAGCCGGAAGGGTAGCTTCTCGGTTTATTTTCATGTCTGCTTTCGCTTCGGAAGGAAGGCAGGCGAGCATATAAATTACAGCCTTTGTTTCTTTATTGAGATTTTGGATATATATTATTATTTTGTTTTGCAAGAAAAGGTAGGAAGCGCGTCAGAGAATGGAAACAATGACCATTGTCATAATATCCGACCATTTACGAAACACTAAAGTCATTAAGCCAATAAAGATCTTGGTTGGAATATAGCTTCATATAATTTATCAACAGTTTTATTGCTTATTTACATTCCATTTGATTTGATAAATAATAAATATGTCTTGTTAAAATGTATAAATACTAACTGAAAAGAGAACGTTAAAAATCTAAGAATAGTAAGCAGATAAACATTATTTCGTCAACTACCAAACGTAATAAATTAAATATTTTTACACGTTGTTTGTTTTGAATGAAAATATAAAAATATTATCATTTATTGGTCAAGAAACTTAGGCAAAAAAAATTATCAGGCTTAAGATCCTCTAATCCATTGCGGCTGGAAATAGTTTTTATGCCGCCATATTCAAAATCAAATTTAAATTCGTGCTTTATTGTTCAAATATTACACGGAACTCTCTATTCAATATGCATTAAAAAGCAATTAAAGACAAAACAATATGAAATAAAGTACCGTATTGCCAAACATGACAGAGATAGTTTTAAAAAAATTCCTATTTGCAATTCTGTCTTTGACTTCTAGATATTATATTGAAAAGTAATATGAACCTTTCGAAATTATCTGTCAATATTTTTTCTGCAATACTTAAAGCATGCCTCTCTTCAACGTGTGCGGTTTATTAGTTGTTGCAGTCCAAATACAAGACGATATTATTGATTTTGATTAACACTGAATATTGAAATTAGATTAGCTTACTACTTGTGAAACTTTCTTTCAAACACTATACTAATTATTGGTCGATGGAGTCATTCTAAAGCATTAGCGCCAACTACTTAGGTAAACTGGGAATGTTAAATCCTTTGATATATTCGGTTTCATAGCGTTCTACGCCTTTCACTGCCAATCGTCATTATCTTCTATCTTCTTAGACTCTTGACCTTAAACTTCTTTGCGACACGGCCCTCTTAAGGCTGCCGATGATGGTTAATTTCGAGTTTCCCCTTTTTCCCCTCTCTATGGGCACCCATTTTATAAATAGTTTTGAAATACGCTGTTCTGTAATTCTTATCTCATGTCCATATTGAGCAAATTGCTTTTGTTAGCTATTATCTATTATTTTTCTTGTAACCTTCAATATTTCTCTTATTCTTCGTGCCTGACTTTATTTATTATTGATGCTCTAGTTAGTCTAGTTTTTTTTTCTTATGTATTTTTTTATAAAATGAAACGGCATTTGGGTGGATTGGGTGGTGGTTCGGGTTGGCACGGGCTGGGACGGCGGAGGGTTGACTTTTACAATGGGGGATAGCTTTGAAATCTCGCAGGATCGGCAATCAGTGGCCAAATTTAGTGTTGCTCATTTAAATCTTCGTTCCATAAAAACGGGTTTTGATGAATTTTTAAATTGCGCCAACGAGTACGTTTTTGATATTTTGGGAGTTTCAGAAACTTGGCTAACACCAGATAACGACAATTCGAATTTTAATATACCTAATTATAATTTTATTAGGAAAAACCGGAATGGTCGGGGTCGCGGGGTAGGTATTTATGCAAAGAAAGCCATTAAGTACTCTTTAGTTACATTTTCTCATATATCAGATGAATTTTAGTATATAAGTTTAAGATTTAATGTAAATAAAAAAAAATATATTACTGGTAAATGTGTACAGACCACCCTCTCCTAATGCTTCTAAATTTCTTGAGCTTGTGGAAGATGTTTTAGTATGTCAGTTCCTTGCTATGATAGTATAATTTGTATGGGGGATTTGAATATAGATTTATTGAGGCCAACAGCAGCAACGCAAACCTTTAAGAGTCTTTTAGAAATGTTCGAACCAATAAATGATCCTACTAGAATTAATGTTCGGTCAAATACCCTTATTGACGTGATTGTAACTAGTAGCAACTTAGAATGTATAAGCTCGAAATCTACATGTATATCGGAGTCAATATCTGACCATGGCCTAGTTCATGTTACTTTAAATTTGCCTGAATATAAGTTATGTAACAAAGTTGTTAAATACCGGGACTACAATGGTACTAACGCGACTGTATTTGGAGAGGAAGCTCAGCAACTAGAGTGGCATAATATTTATTACACTTCTGACATTAATAAAAAAAATTTCGATTCTTAATAATAATATTTCCTATTTAATAAACAAATATGCTCCTTTCAAAACCAAAGTATGTAAGGATAAGTCGTTTACGCCGTGGATTACGAGTAACATTAAATATCTAATTAAACTAAGGGACAAATCCCATAAAAAAATATTCTCGACAAAAAACACCTGCGAACTTGGCATATTATAGACAATTGAGAAATTACACTAAACATGCAATCAATCGTGAAAAAATAACTGTTTTTAAACATATGTCTACAAAAAAGGGTAAGGAATTTTGCAACAATGCAAAAAAGCTTAATTTTACAAAAACTAACAATAAATTCATTCCCGAAAACCTAAATATAGCCGAGGACTTAAATAATTATTTTTCAAGCTCGGTAGGTTCCATAATTTCGACGTGCCGTGAGAAGCTTAATTTCTATAATACGAACACATTTAGTGACTTTGAGACGGAATTTAACATAGGCCTTTTAAATGAACAAAAATCTATCGATATTATAAATAAAATAGGAACAAATGCGATAGGTAGTGACGGAATTTCTATTAAAGATCTTAATCTCTGCCTTCCTTTTTGCCTTAAACCTTTAGTCAATATTTTAAATTCCTGTATTTTAGAAAACAAGTTCCCTAATGACTGGAAACAGTCAATAATTGTCCCCTTACCAAAAATACCTTGTCCAACAGATTTTAAAGATATTAGACCAATAAGTATTTTACCAGTCATTTCAAAAATTTTAGAACGTCATGTATATAATGAAATTACTGACTTTGTTTATAAATTAAAAATTATTCCTGACTGCCAGTCAAGATTTCGTAAGTCTTTTAGTACTATAACAAGTCTTATTAGTATTGTCAATGATATTAGGGTTAAAGAGGATTTAAAAGAGATAACATGTTTAGCACTGTTAGATTTTAGTAAAGCATTTGACACTATAGATCACCAAATGCTTTTGGCCAACCTGCACTATTTTGGTTCTTCGTTAAATGCGGTAAATTTTTTAAATTCTTATCTTATAGATCGCCTGCATTGTGTTCGAACGGTGAGGGACTGTGAAAATACATTTTCAAACTTTTTACCATTTAAAGGAGGGGTGCCCAGGGTTCCATATTGGGTCCCTTAATTTTCCCTTTATGTTGCTGACATGAACTATTATTGCATTGAGAACCCTAAATTACAGCAATTTGCTGATGATTCCCAAATTATATTTCATTTAACATAACAGATATTCAGGTGGCTCAGGATAAAATAAACTCTGATTTACAGAGGATTGCTTTGTTTGCTGAAAGCCATAACTTAAAACTGAATGCCTCCAAGTCGTGTGCTATGTTTTTTTCAAAAAATGGGAGTCATCTGCAAAACTGCGCTGAAAAGTTTAAAATTAGTATTAACGGAACAAGCGTGCCAACAGTTGCGGAAAAACGAAATTTGGGAGTTATATTCGATTCAAATCTCAGCTTTGCTTCTCACATTAAGTCTAAAGTTAAGATCGCTTACGTGCGTTTAAGAAATTTATTTCAGTACAAAAATCAGTTACCATCTAGTATCAAATATTTGCTCTGCTATTCTCTTGTACTCTCTCTAGTAGATTATGGGGATATTGTGTATGGCGACTCTTTAACGATGTTTTTATACAAAAACTGCAAAATAGCTGTGCGCGCTTTTCTTTTAACATACCTTATAGGAATCATGTCACTCCTTATCTAAATTCAAATTTTATATTAAATATAAGAAACAGGAGAAAATGTCATATGTATAACTTAGTCTACAAAGTAATTAAATCAGGTCAGCCGCCATATTTAAGAAATTTATTTTTTCACCACTATCATTCACCCAATATAAGAAATCCATATCTGTTCAGAATCCCACATCATAGTACCGCGAGTTTTGAAAAGTCTTTTCAATATGTAGGAGTTCACATGTGGAACAAGTTGCCAAATTATATTAAAGAATGTTCACCAAAGAAGTTCATTGCATATGTCAAAGAAATTCTTTTAAATTCTCAAAGAGCATAAATCACTTTTGGTCCCGCCGATCTTGCAGACATTGAATAAAAATTTAAAATTATTAATTCTAAAGTGAATATTCTTTGTTGCGTTCCGTTGCCTCCGCCTTTCAGCTTGTGTTTGTGTTTCGTCGCATTCGCCCATCATCCCATGTGCTTGTGGTATATATTATAATAGATGTACGCAATTCGTACTTTTGTTGTTTGTAATAATATATTTTGCAATTAACATTAAGAGGTGCTATATACTTACTTATTAGTATTAGTTTTAGTATACGTTAACAGGCTGGACACCACATACGCGCCTAGTTCGCTTATGTGTTATCGGTTTTGTATAATCGCAGTTCAGTCCGCATTACCTACTTAATATTTTTGTATATTATTTTCATAAAATCATCTTATGTAATATGCTTGAGTGGTAATAAATGTTTTTGAATTTGAATTTGAATTTGAATTTAGTTGATCTTCACCAGCTATTTTAAGTGCCAAGAGTTTTACCAAGCCTTGCAACAGTAAGGAACCATGCTTTTAAAACACACGTTAGACATGAAGTGCTTATTTGCCAAGTAGTCCAAGTACATATGTATTTTTTTCTCAAAAGCCGGAAAGGAGGTATTATATGAAGGTTTTTCCTTGCCTTATTCAATCTTTAATTTAATTTTCCGTTATACGTTCTATGCCTATTATTGTTCCTAAATAAATACAATCAGTATCAGCGTCATTTATTTAGCCGATGTCCAGGATATGATTCTCTGGTTCTGCAAACAGCTTTCTTATTACATATAAATTATAATGTCTTCATTATCTAGCAATTGCTATTTGGCTGTCTGCAAAGCGTAGCGTGTCGAGTACGCCCACCTCTAAAAAGAATAGAGAGTGGTATGTAAAAGCGTATGTGGTAAAGTTTTGTTTCACCATTCAATTTTACTACATTCGTCTCCACGCTTTTATCTATCTCTTCAAGGCCTCATTCAGATAATTTTCGAATAAAGTGGGCGAAATGAGGGTATTAAAACTACTACTTCAGTTACAAGGTATATACGATAATTTTCGTACTTCCGGAATTGGAACATATATATAATATAAAAAAGCACAAAGAAACCTTTAAAGAAACATAGATAATTATCTAAGACTATATCTAATATAATTATTCTAAGACTAATTACTTAAAAAGACAAAGTCTGTCATTCATAATTTTCTAGAAAACTGCATCGTACACCACAGACTGTGACGTGCGTATTTATCAATGAAACTGTGGTACAGAAAGTGGCTGGTGGGTAAACAAACATAGGCGTAGCATTTTAATTTTTCGTAATTTTTTTCTTTCACCAAAATTCAAATCTAAATTGATTACGCAAATCTAATCTGGAAGTAAGTTAAAACTAACCCAAATAAACTGAATTTTGCCGACTAACCAAAAACATTAAAATTGGTCATAATTAAGGTATCGGAACCGGTTCAAATGATTAAAATAAGTTGGAACTAACTCAAAGTAACCGAAAGTTGATTGAATGACTATAACCAAAACTAACTAAAAGACGCAAAACGGGCTAACCTATCAGAACACATTAAAAATGTTAAAGCAAATTAAAACTAACCCAAATTAACCGAATTTTGCCGATTAACCAAAAGTAACCAAAAACGTTAAAATTGCTTATAGCGTACCGGCACCGGATCAAAGGGCTCAAATATATTAAAACCAACTGATATTTATCGAATGTTGATTGAACGACTAACCCAAAACTAACCAAAAGCACCAAAAAGAGCTAAAACGTATCGAAACAGATTAAAAATATTAAAGTAAGTTGAAACTAACCCAAAATAACCGAATATTGGCGACTAGCTAAAACGAAACAAAAACATTCAAATTGGATATAATAACGTACCCGAATCGGTTCTAAAATAAATTGGAACTAACTGAGACTAACCAAAAGTTGATTGAATGACTAACCAAAACTAACTAAAATACCAAAAACGGGCTAAAACGTATTAGAAGAACAGATTAGAAATGTTAAAGTAAGGTAAAACTGATACAAATTAACCGAATTTTAGCGACTATCCAAAACTAACCAAAAACATTAAAATTGCTTATAACGTACCGGTTCAAATGACTAAAATATATTGAAACTAATTTAACTTTAACGAAAGTTGATTGAACGACTAACCAACACTAACTAAAAGCGCCAAAAAGGGCTAAAACGTATCGGAACAGATTTAAAATATTAAGCTAAGTTGAAACTAACCCAAATTAACCGAATTTTGGCGACTAACTAAAATTAACCAAAAACTTCTAAACTCGCATTTAAATTGGTTATAATAACGTGTCGGAACCAGTCCAAATTACTAAACTAAATTGGAACTACCTGAAGGTAATCGAAAGTTGATTGAATGACTAACCAAAACTAACCAAAAGTGAATAAATGCACCAAACGGGCTAAAAGATATCAGAACAGATTAAAAATGTTAAAGTAAGTCAAAACTATACAAAATTAACCCAATTTTGGCGACTAACCAAAACTAACCAAATACATTAAAATTGCATATAAGGTACCGGGACCGGTTTAAATGACTAACCAAAAGCCCCAAAACGGGCTAATACGTACCGGAATAGGTTACAAAAATTAAAGTAAGTTAAAACCAACCAAAACGAACCGAATTTTGGGGACTAACCAAAAATCTTAAATTTGATTATAACGTATTGGAGTCGATTCAAATGGCTAAAACAAATTTGAACTAACTGAAACTAACCGAAAGTTGTTTGAACGACTAACCGAAAACGGGCTAAAACGAATCGGAACAAGTTAAAAATATTACAGTAATATTATAGCTAATTATATATTAATATATTTTCTATCTACAAGTGGAGGGTAATTTTTTAGGCCTTCATATCTGCACCTTTCTTTATTTATTTATTTTCTAATTATGATAATCTTTAATATTAATCTCAAAAATGCATTTATTTAATTAAAAATATTATGAACACTCGTAAATATACAAAATATTTACTTTTTTAAACTCTGCTTTTAAAAACTATTTGAATTGTAACACAAATCACATTTTTGCTTTTTTATTTATCCTTTTCAATGTTCCCCCGGTTGCATCTTTGCGAAGGACTGTGATTTTTTATTAATTAAAAATTAAAGATATTGCAATACACCATAATACTAAATCAAGCCGTTCATTTAGTATAGTATATAGTAACATAATTTTATCGTAATAGATGTAAAATGTTTTTAGCATTCTAATGGCGTTAAAAATGTTCCAATAATTAAATGGAGTAGGACTACTGATTTGGCTATTGAAAAATCAAAATAATAATCACAGCAAAAGAACAAAACAAAGCAAAGATAGAGGTACTAGGTAAAATTATTTTGAGACATTTTTGACAAGTTTTTAAGTCCTGAAATTTCATTTTAAGTATACAACGCTTATTTAAACAATCTAGTTGAATAACTAATAAGTATACAAAAGTGTATTCATTTCTAAATAAGACAGGTTTTGTAAGTAAACTTCTAACTCTTGGTTTCTGAGAAGGTTCAAGCTTTTTAAGTTTCATAATGTATCCTGATTCTAAAATAATTTGTTAACGCTAATTTTATTAATTCGGTTCCATGGCAATTTAACGGGACATCTTCATATATATTCCTCAAACCAGTCCAGTAAAAGTAGATGGCAAGGTTTTAAAAGTATTTATAAGCAAATATACCATTCAGTTTTCAGAAGTGTGTTTATAATTCGCGCACAAGCGACTGGACTGGACTCGTCAGGCGGTAGGACTCGTGTAGACGAAAATATCAATTATGCTAGATTAGTTTCATTTTTGATTAGCAGATATAATAAACTTGTAAAGTGTTATTAGAAGCTAATTGTCATCTACTTGTACTTGAACTAGAAGCACATGCATTATTTTATTGCTTTGTATGGTCCTCGAGGGACGGCAATGAAATGACATTTAATACTCACCGATGACACAAAAGTTTTGGAAAATTCCGACTTGTTTTCTTGCAAACTCTACAATGACGAACCATGATAAATTATTAAACACTGATTTGCCTCAAAAAGTCTTACAAAGCACTAAAGAATACCACACGATAGTAATAGATTCAAAACATGCCGTTTTACTACGACTAATACGCTATGTTATTATTCGGCCGGAATCGGCCGAAAGTAGACGAGACGTAGCCGAAGTAGAGGAGGCAGCCACGCGGCATTGCCACTTTTATTTATAGAAATTCTTCGCCTGCTTGATGACAATATTTAAAATTCTAAAGTAGGTAATTACGTATGTTTTTTTTGTTAACTAACGTAGATTTAAATTAGGTATTTATCGAATAACAAATGTAACATGGTTCAATAAATTTAAAATAGTAAGTGCTATTTACAAACAAAATATACCTACTTGAAAGTTAAATTCACTGATTAATAAGGAAATCTGGCAAACATGCTCTTGTACTACAGTGTGTGTTAGAATGCGATCTAATTTGTGGTACATACAAAAAGTAAATAAATGTATCTTTATTTTTTTATTTTCTCTAATATAATTATTAAACACAAAGCGAGGCGCACGCCAGTACGGTCACGTTGTTTTAAGATGTCACTGCTTGACAAGATTGCATAGTAACGTTGCGTTGTGACAGTGATACTTTGGAAACATGGTCACAGATTACCTAGACATTGTCATACCTAGTGTCAAGAGCTCAGTCATGAGTGGAGAAGGAGTTTCTGATATTGATAAAAAGGCAGCCAATGTAGGTGAAGAATTGTTACCAGCGAAATCAAAAAAATACTATATTAGCAGCAGTACGATGTGTTTAAGAAGTGGTGCCCTCTAAATAATGTGGAACAAACTACTGAAAGTTCCTTCCTCAATAAACGCACTGAAGAGACATGCAGGATGGAGATCCTCCAGCGTGGCAGAGGGATATGTTGAATCCTCTATTAAAAATACACAAAACATATCAGATAAAATATTCGGTCATGTGTTTGTATCCTTTATTGTAATTGAATAGGCATTTTTGATGTATTTGTGACAAGTAAGGTTAGGATAAATAAAATAATTTTACTTAAAATTAGACTATTGACGCTAAAATATACTAGGTTAATTTTGTAAACTGCATCGCTATATAATTTTAACCCAATTTTTTATACTTTATGCTTATTTTGTAACTAAATAACTGCAAATTTAGCACTTGAAATTAGGGAACAGGAAAAACTTTTCCGTGCGCCCGCACCGGAAAACCATTTCCCGTGAGGGCGTAAGGAAAGACTTACTTACTTTATTTGGTCTACAAAGACGTCGAAAATGATAGTTTTCAGAGTGCTAAAATTGCAGTTATTTAGTTTCAAAATAAACATAAAATAAAATAATTTGGGTTAACATTAGACAACGATGCAGCCTACAAAATTAATCTAATACAGTTTAGCGTCAATAGTCAAATTTTGAAGTTAAATTATTTTATTTATTCTGACCTTGCTTGTCACAAATACATCAAAACTAGCTGCCTATTCAATTACAATCAATAAAGCATACAAACACATTTCCGTAGTAACGCTTGATAAATAATAGGTCTGTTCTAGCAGCGATTTCAAACTGTTTCAAACCATCCGGAGTTTGCGCATAACGATATAAACGTCGCTTATATGGCTATGCGCAGACTCCGTACGGTTTGAAACCGTTTGAAATCGCTGCTAGAACAAACCTATTAGATACATGTGTCTTGCTTGTCTTACAATTTTGACGTTTGCTTACATTTTAATTCAAAATGCATTATGACATGATTTTGGATAAAATTATAATAATGTTATGTTTTGATTTGAGAAGGTATTATGAAAAATTTCATTCACTACTACGCCTCACACCAGAAAGTGTCGTGCGCGCACCAGAAGAGCCTAGTTTCAGGAATGGTAATTAATTATACTATTTTATGCACAAGATGCGATCTAATCAAGATTCAGGACTTGAGGACATATCCTCCTCAGATAAAAAAAGGAAGAAAATATGGTTTATGAAAAAAAAAGTTGAAAAAAATTTAAAAAAATGTCGAACCTAACGGGGACATCAGTGTGATGGGGATTATACCCATCCGCCCCCCCCCCCCCCTCAGATGCCCAAAAAGTTTCGAAAAAAATTGGAAAAACAATGAAAAAAACGAAAAAAACTGTTGGGAAAGTTAATAAAAGTATTATAGAACGAAATAAGAACAAAAATAGAAGAAAGCAAAAAAAAGCAAAAACTGACGCGAGCTTCGTCACCTGAGCCCCTCTCACATTCCTGTTTTTCTCGAAAAGTCTGATACAAACGCGTGAAGTGAAAAAATGTGTAAATAACATTGACGAATGGAGTTCGGAATTACGGCTCCCTGTACCCGCGAGACTGTAATATAAGAAGATGAGTAGGGGAGAGTGGGGCAAAGCGGAATGAAATTTAATTTTTTTAGTAGGCGAACTTAATATTTAAGAAGAAAGTGTAAAAATGTTGTTAATCGAAAAAATATATTGTTCTTAAAAAAAAACAGTGATATAGGGTATCTGATGCTACCAATTTTTGTAAAACAAGTTTTCAAAATAAAAAAGAAATTTATACACAGAAGGGGCAAAGTGGAATACTATTCGGGGCAAAGTGAAATGGAATTTAAAAACGCGTTAGAATTCATTAACAGGATATTTTATTGGCAAAAGTCGCATACGAAAACACTTTTTGACTGACTATCATGGGCGGTAATTTTTCATGAGCCCAACCTTCGCAGATACTACAAGCTATCCAGATTTTACCAGAGCTAGATTTTAGGAATTCACCATCGCAAAAAATACATTTTGTATCCTCGCCCTTTTCACCACCGTATGCAGAATCGTGTTCCACCTTTTTGCTTTTACTACGTTGTTCCGGTTTGTCTTTCTTTTTGCTTTCAAAAACATTTCTTTTTACAGTGTTAGTTAACTTCTTGGGAGTTTTACTTTTTTTCTATCAGTTCATGATAATATGGGCTTGCGGTTAACACTGCAGTTTTTCCTCTGTTACGAGTTGTTTTCTGTTTATTATTCTCCTTCACCTGGGGCACTGGTATTATGTCACGTGGACTACAAATTTGGTTTTGCCATAAAGCACCTGCTTCCTCTAAAACTTCTGGAGAACAGTAAGGAATTTAGTCTACATTTGAAGAGCAAGAGGGAATTGCTTTAACTCCTTCACTGCAGGAATGAAGAGTAATTTTGTTGCCACATGCAGTTTGTTGGCTCGCCGAGGAGAACCAAGGGACTGGCTCCACTACTACTTTTTGGAAAGATGACGGCGTTTTCTTTTTGTTGAAAGAAGGAAAAGCTCTATTATTAACGTCGTTACTCTTTTCACACAACTGGTACCGCTACTACTTTTGACAAACATGATGGCACTTCGTCTTCAACATTTTTTCTGCAGTAGGGAACGACTTTTTTTATCACCTTGCTTAGCAGTTTCTTTTAATAATATTAGAGGCGAGTCATCATCGGATGTCGAGTCTGCATTCTCCGGAGCAGGTCTGTAAGAAAAAATGTATCGTTTAGGTATAAAATAAGCTGTAAAAAATAATACTTTCTCTAATACCTCAACGCATAGTAAAAATGGTTACCTACCTATTAGTTGTTTCACTTGCTGTAAATGCTTCCTCAGGGAAACTATTAGGGTTAAAAGGCCAAGTGCCTGTTTTTTGAAACCCACTAATGGCTTTCTTTGCAGATGAGGCCCTTAGGTACGCATTTCCAAACAATTGCCTAACTTGTCGTATTGTTATTGGTCTTCAAGGGTGATTCCTTAACCAGAGCTCACATTCCTGCGTGTAAAAAGTGCTGAGAGGGAACCTGAACGAAACGTCTAGTGGCTGAAGGCGGTGAGAGGTATGTGGTGGTATGCAAAGGATATGAACGTGATTTCTGCTAGCTGTTTCAAGTAAAGCATTATTTTTTGTGCGACTTGCGTGACCATCCAGAATTAGTAATATTGGTTGATCAGCTGTTGGTTTGACATGTCGTAAAAAGTGATCAAACCACGTTGGATAAAATATGTGTGTATTCATCCATCCTGAAGGATGGCATACAAGTTTTGTATCAGATGGTGTTCCCTCTAACAGTTCTAAATTTTCTCTTGCCCTTGGAACTATCATCAATGCTGCATTAAATCAAATGACTGGTGTAGTTGTCGTCCCTCTTTCTTGCCTTTAGTAGTGAAAACTTTTGATGGCTTGTTTGGAACCGTTGTGATTCCTGTCTCGTCCACATTATAAATCTGGCTGATCATATAATTCACTCAGTAAAGGTTTTTTCGGGAGTTCGTAGAGAAAGCCTTCGATTCCGTTTTAAAAAGGCTAAACCCCAAACTTTTCTCGCCCCAAATTATCTGCTCTCCATGAACAGACAAGGTTCAGCCAGTTCTTGCTCTTATTGTAGTGTAATACAATGAGTAAATCTGCCCAAGATTATTGTTGAAGCTTCTTCTGGCGCGCAGTTTTTTTTGGCCCGTCGAAACAACGTCGTCCGTGGAGCATTGTAGATAACGGCTGTCTGGTCATACCTCAAATTTGCTCTGACTGCTGAAAAAGCGTTGACCATATCTGCCTCATTCCAAGCATGTTGTGTGGATTTACGGACATATGTCCTAACTAGTGAAGGGACTATTCGAATACAAATAATCGAAGTATTCGATTCTGGCTTGCATTCGATTCTCAACGAAGAATTCGAATACCAGAAATATTCGATGCGCTAACAACGAATTAATCGTCCCTCGAATGCTGGTTGAATCGAAATGAAATATGAATCGGCACAATTCGCGTCAAAAGCGATTATAATATAACTTGTTCGATTATGCTGGTCTGCCGTCTGAGCAACAAATAGCTGGCTTTGTTTTGTATTATGGTGAACAATAACCAAAAACGCTATACTATAGAAAGTATAAAATAGTGTGTTACTGTGGTAGTTTTTTAATCGTTGAATATTTTTGTACAGTAGTAAACATATTATTAATTTTAAAGGCGGTAGTCGGCAGGTATGACATACAAATTTTTGCAATATGCAGAAATAAGGAGTTTTGGCAATTCAAATTTGAATTATTAAAAAGTGATGATTTTATTAAATCTTATTTTACCAATATTTTATTTTTTAATCGTGAATGCTTTCGCTAATCTTCGTAAAAGATTTTGCTCTTATGCTTAAAAATATCAAGAAAGAAGACTTCAAGATCAAACAATCCAGAATCAGACAATTTGTAAATCTGAATTCGAGAACGAGACTTTGAAGTCACTCGAAATCACGAGAGGTTGAATCGCTAATTGAAACATTTGGGATATCGCGACTAATCCAAATAATTCGATTCTTTGTATTCGAATAATCATTCGATTCTCAAAAGTATTCGAATGCAAGATATTCGATTCTAAAAATCATCCGATTTTTCCTTCACTAGTCCTAACCATCTTTGTCGGACATCTGAAAAATTAGGAACATAATATTAATCATGTATTGAAATTAATCTATTTTAAACAGATTTTTTTTCGTTTTAATGGGGCAAAGTGGAATGCGTTCCGCTTTGCCCCTTTTCGTGTTTTTGACTTGGCCCCATTTGGTACTATTTTATTAAATGGTTAAAGTGTTTATCACCTGCGATTCAATCCGTCTATATTATTTAATATAGTTAGTTACATGACCTACCTTGAAAATAGCAGCAACAGTTTTTGTTTAAATACCACCGTCCCGATTTTATCACAAATTTCAAAAAAGAAACAAATATTCGCCGATTTCACATAAATTCAGCAGGTCTGTAAGAAAAAATGTATCGTTTAGGTATAAAATAAGCTGTAAAAAATAATACTTTCACTAATACCTCAACGCATAGTAAAAATGGTTACCTACCTATTAGTTGCTTCACTTGCTGTAAATGCTTCCTCAGGGAAACTATTAAGGTTAAAAGGCCAAGTGCCTTTTTTTTGAAACCCACTAATGGCTTTCTTTGCAGATGAGGCCCTTAGGTACGCATTTCCAAACAATTGCCCAACTTGTCGTATTGTTATTGGTCTTCAAGGGTGATTCCTTAACCAGAGCTCACATTCCTGCGTGTAAAAAGTGCTGAGAGGGAACATGAACGAAACGTCTAGTGGCTGAAGGCGGTGAGAGGTATGTGGTGGTATGCAAAGGATATGAACGTGATTTCTGCTAGCTGTTTCAAGTAAATTCGAATAATCATTCGATTCTCAAAAGTATTCGAATGCAAGATATTCGATTCTAAAAATCATCCGATTTTCCCTTCACTAGTCCTAACCATCTTTGTCGGACATCTGAAAAAATTAGGAACATAATATTAATCATGTATTGAAATTAATCTATTTTAAACAGATTTTTTTTCGTTTTAATGGGGCAAAGTGGAATGCGTTCCGCTTTGCCCCTTTTCGTATTTTTGACTTGGCCCCATTTGGTACTATTTTATTAAATGGTTAAAGTGTTTATCACCTGCGATTCGATCCGTCTATATTATTTAATATAGTTAGTTACATGACCTACCTTGAAAATAGCAGCAACAGTTTTTGTTTAAATACCACCGTCCCGATTTTATCACAAATTTCAAAAAAGAAACAAATATTCGCCGATTTCACATAAATTCAGATAGCGAAACAACAGATCTGCACAATGGTCATCTGTTGACGCAGTGAAATGAACTGTAATGGACTACATATTTTAAGCAATGGCGTATTAATGCGACGTTGCCATGTGTAAAAATCCACTTTGCCCCTCATTCTGCTTTGCCCCACTCTCCCCTACGTTTACTTTATTTAAATATCGTCGATAATCTCCACAAATGCAATTGCACAACGACGCAAAGATTGAAACCCGAACTGTTTTTAGAGAAGAATGTTATTGTCCTCTGCAAATGATCTAATAAGGTAAATGACCCAGTACCCGTCATCATAGGGCCCTTAAAATGTGTGTTCTTGTTTTTTAAATATAATAAGGACTATTCTAATAATTTGAAGTCGTAGAATTAAAATCACTATTATTATTATTACTTTCTTTGTATTTTTGAGAATTATAAAAAAATCCAAGTTTCATCTTTTTTATAAAATACCAAATTATTTTCATTATAAATGCATGCACATGTCGGAGTATCATCCGTCGTGGCTATGGCCCAGAACCCGTCATTAAAATAGTATATTATCCGTCATGCTTTAAAATAATTTTTAAAAACAAATACTTATCATTGCTATTTTAAAAAAGTTTATTTTCGAAAATTGAAAAAGAACGCAAAACAAAAATAATGATCCTAAGGCATCATATTGTCATGATTTGTATTTTTTTATCTGTGACGACACGCCTTACTTAGCGTGTAGGAGAGTAACTCAGATTTAGGAACGCACTACGTCAAGTTGAGAAGAGATAATAAAGGAGACACATCGATAAAAACAATAACAAGTTTATTTACAAACAAACTTAACAACGGTTAGATTGTATACTAATAAAGGCTTGTTTAAGATTATAGATGAATTAAGAGTTTACACTATACCCAATTAATATGAAATGCATGTCTTCTCGAGGGAGGCTTAGTTTAAAGTTTGTCTAGCAAGCGACGTCACTATTTTATTTATAACGTTTATGTGAGCGGGTTGTCTTTTATTTAGGTATTTGTTCTGATATTTATAAGGTAAGTCTTTTAAGTTATCACAAATTGCTAAGGCACTTTCACTACCTTTTGAAACTCCCCAAAAACTATCCCTTCACTAGAAGTTCTGATACTTCATAAATTCGACTCTCTCTATACTTTTTAGTAGCCCCCGAATGCCGTATACCTATGCATACGTTCACCCAGGTTAGGTAAGGACCTGACAACCTTATACCTGTGTATAAGTGTTCTAAGTTATGGGGGTTGTGGGATAGAACAACTAGAAGTGGACGTACCTGTGTACTGCCCAGCGACTAATTGAGCGGTTTGAGAGACCCGAAAGTCTGATTAACTCGGCGTTTGCCTGCGTATTTATATGTTACAAAATGCTGATGGCTGCATCATTAAGGATTAAAGTCGCTCCCGTCGACCGCTCAAATTGTTTATAATTAACAGTGAATGTTTATATAACATTTTTCAAGTTCAAGTTCAAACTTGCGACAGGGAGATATTTAATTAATGATTTTAATTAGTTCACAATATTATCTAAGATATGATGTTGAAATAACCCAGTTTATTTGACATAACTCTAGAAAAACGACCTTAACACTAAAAAATTTACTTATTTCTGTGGCTAATTAGAGGAACTGAACTATTAAATAATATAGCTAAAGTACAAAAAAATATATTGGTTGAAAAGTACGTAAAAAAAAATCACAAAAGTAATAAAGTATCCGTCATTATTTTCTGGAAAATAATTAATACTAAAATGGCTTCTTGAATTTATTTGCACTAGTTCCGAAATTGCACACAAAGCATCCTTTATTTCGTAGGTTAATATTCATACCATTTCCAATTTACACCTATAGGAGTCGTACACTCGCCTGTAAAGTTGCTTTTGTTTTTTTTTAACGACTAAACCTGGAAACAGCTTTCCGTCCTATTTAATAACAACATAATTCTTGTCATCTTTTTGTACTATTGGTTTTTCTTTTAGTTTGTTAGCATATTTTTCATTTTTTAATTTAGAGTCCTTTTTCTTAACACAGGAGGATTTTCAATGTTCTTACTTTTTCTGTTTTCTTTTCCTTGAGTTTCATTAAGTTTTTTATTTTCCTTTTTCTGACGATATTCTTGCCAATTTGATGAAGTTACGACTCTTGGCACTTTTTCTTTAGATATTCTTTTTACATATAAAATCTATTAAAAAAGGATTTGCCCCAATATCCGTCACCTCTATGACCCAGAACTAGTCACTGTACTTTAATAATGATTTCCTAAAAATTGGATCAACAATGTTTATTACGATTTCTAGACATAAAACACAGCATAGTTTTATAATTCTGATTCAATATTTTGTTTTGCAAAGAACTTAATATGTATTTCTGTAGTAAAAATTAAATTTTAAAATTACTGTTTTGACCCAAAACCCGTCACTATTGACGAGGACTAGGTCAGATAGAAATTTAAGGACACAGTTTCCGTCATCTATAATTTTTTCGGAAAAAACGCAAAAATAGTTATTTAAGCTACAAGTGTGTAAAGTGAATCTTTTTTATGAATGGGAATATATCCCATGAATAAAAAAAGGGTACTTTACATATGAGTAGCATACAAAATTTTTTCTACTATCGAAAAATATATGAAAAAATAAAAATAATGTTATATTACTTTACGCACTAGTGCGTAAAATATATTATTTTACGCACTGCCCTAGACGTCAAAAAATATGTCAGTAAACGTCAAAAAATATGTCAGCTATACTTTACGCACTAGTGCGTAAAATACCTTACTTTACGTACTGCACATTAAAAAGGCCTATTTTACGAATCTTAGAGAGTGCGTAAAGTGAGTATTTTACGCACGGTAGTAGAAAAAAATATTTTTTGTGACAAAAGGAAAATATTTTAAGCATTTTGCTTTAACTTAAATATGGTAATTAATATCTACTATCAATAACTTACCAAAAACACGCCCTCTCCCACTGTCGAAGGAGCACATCTAAACATGATTTTTCACAAGAATATACGTACACACCCATTCTTTGAAATCAATGATGAAACTATGAAATTGTGATTTATAAAAGCTCTACTGCTTCACGTGTAGTAAACCAGCATTGAGCGTTTGTTTCCTATTTTAGAATGTCGAATATTTCACTTCACGCATGGTCCTTCGAACGTTCGCTCACTCCAGGGCGCAACCAAGCAAAACTAACCGAAACTAACCCAAATTTAAAAAGAAACAAGCATAACTTTAAAAAAGTAAAAACATGTCTTGCCACTTATGGGAATCGAACCCGGGCCGCCGTATCACAAGCAGAGCCTCTAACTCTGCGCCACCAGATCCACTGAATGGAATTCATTGAACCGTAAATACTAGATGATTTTTTAGCCATAAAAATCTGAGTTATTTTTGTTCTTGAAAACGGAATAAAAATTAAACTGACGAGTACTGGGTACCTGACGGTTGCTGGGTCACTTACCTTATGCATGTCAACAATTCTCTCAAGAATTATCGAAAAGACCGGCAACACACTTATTATATACCTTGACTGTTCAAATTCGTTTGGTTAGTTAACTTTAGGGAAAGTAATAACATAGGCTTGTTTCGAAGATGCAGGATAACATTCATCGATACATTTCCTAATAATGTGAGTTAAAAAGGGTAATAGAAATGATACAATTATATCAGTTTAATACTCATATTATCCGCACCAGTTGCGTTGGATTTAATACTCATAATTGCTTTAAAAACATCATCTTGATTCAATTCTAGAACGGAGTTCAAGTTTTAATTGGTATTATTAGCATAGTAATTTAGAAGATTGTCCGGAGCCTGGGTTGGATTTATCGTGAAGCTTATGAAATAATCATTGATTATGCTTACGTCGGATAAGGCATCAGGAATTGCATTTCGTTTGATAGCAAGTAGCTTAATTTTTTTAAATACATTCCATTTTTTTTTTTTCGATTGTTTGAGTTTTCAATCTTATACCGAAAGTTGCCGAAGTGGTAGTTTCGAAGTTGCTTATAATATTCGTAATGGGCAGGAAGTTTCCTTTTTCTAAATCTCTACATAGCCTTGTCGCTTATTTTCTACATTAATTTGAGGTTGTCTGTCACTCATAGGGTATATAAATAATTATTACCTTTATAAAATCGCTTTATTAGCTCATGTATATCGAACAGAGACAAAATTAAATTGCAAACATAAGAAATTTGTTCATCAATGTTAAGAATAACTTAGATAGTTGCCCAATCTAATGATTGCCGGTATATTTGAGAATTGTTTTGATTGAGTTTGTCTAATGTCTGATATTTAAAATATACGTGGTCTGCTCGGCAAAATGATCTGAAATATGAACTATGTTTTCGAAATTGCAAAGAATAGGATCAAGGAGTGTAAAAGTTTTATTTCAATATCTAGTTGGTTCTGAAATCACTTGCTTCTTATTAAAGGTAACAAGTATACCCTCCAAGGTCGAGCATAGATTATTATTAGCTGTCATTCCCCAAATATCCTTAGTCATTACAAAGTCCGTATTTGATGGTGTGTATATGTTAAGGAGGACGTAGTTCGCATCAGTAAAATATACCCTAATAACAATATATTACACAAACTCAAAGTTACCTTGAGTTATGAGTTTAGAGGTAATATTTCTTTTAGTATAAAACCCAACGCCTCCGCCTCTTCTGTCGATACGGCTCTGTCTAACAATTACATATTACTGTCGACATTCTGGCGAAGCCGAGTTTCGGTTACTCCATTATTGTCAAAATCTCTATTCACAAAAGAATCGCAGATTGCCGGAAAATTTGCAGTTAGTCATCTAACCTTAATATGATAAATTTGGAAAATCATGTTGATTATTTATTTTTGAGATTGAGCAAGAAAATGGAACATCAAAAGAAGTAGAGAAAGGCAAACGTTCAGAAATGGGGAAAATATGTACAGGGTCATTTTTTATATTTTCCCACCCCCCTTAACTTTTTTGTGCCACTGTTTAGAAAAAAGATGTAAATATAAAAGTTGTAGTGCTGGAGAAGTAGTTCTCAGAAAACATATTTTTGTCTATACAGGGTGTTGCAAAAAGTGCGAAAAACAAAAAAATATATTTTTCTTAAATGGGACACCCTGTATATTCCTCCTCAGGACGAAAGATCTTTATTCTCCGATTACAAAAATATATAATTTGTCTACATTTGCTTAAGCCATTTCCGAGCCATTTGCCTTTAAAAGTTGACAAAGCATGAATTCAAACCAATCGAAGTAGCCTTGCTCGCCATGAAGAAAAATATGAAATGTGTCAAAATAGCCGTGAATAACAGTGACAAAAACAGCTATTATGTCAAATTATTGGCTCTATTTTTTATGAAGATTCCCTAACTGGCGAAAGATATTTACAATTTTTAAATCAGGAAACAGAGATTCTCTTGGTATGCTTCCAATTCGGCAATCTGCTCAAATAATAGGCGGGGAACCGTCCACTGGCCACCGAACAGCTTAGATCTAACGCCCTTAGATGCGTTTTTGTGGGGATATTTAAAAACAAAGTTTATGCTCAGAGAAGTGCCATTATTGAAGAGCTCAGGGTGAGAATTGTATACTATATAAACGACCTTAACCAGAACAATCCAATTTTTATTACCCATGCAACAAATAAATTAGAAAGCGACTTCCGAGATTGTATCAATAGTGGGCATGTTCAACAATAATTGAAATACTGAAGTTTTTATTATCAAACATGTTAAGATACGAATTTGTATATAATAATAAAAAATGATTAAAACAATGATTTATTTTATTTAAATCAACTTTTAAAGTTAAATAGCTCAGAAATGGCTTAAGCAAATGTAGACAAATTATATATTTTTGTAATCGGAGAACAAAGATCTTTCGTCCTGAGGAGAAATATACAGGGTGTTCCATTTAAAAAATATATATTTTTTTGTTTTTCACACTTTTTGCAACACCCTGTATAGACAAAAAAATGTTTTCTGAGAACTACTTCTCAAGCACTACAACTTTCCTATTTACATATTTTTTCTACACAGTGGCACAAAAAAGTTAAAGGGGGTGGGAAAATATAAAAAATGACCCTGTACCAGTTAATAAAAGAGAGACGGTAGAAAAGGCACAGCAAGGCATTTCAGTGGATCCATTCATATAATGTTCACAACATTTTAACAATTATTATTATACCCACAAAACCCTTAGAAGTAAAAAAGTCAAAAATGAATATATTAGCTAACACATAGGTAGGGCTTATTAATGAATTGGAATATATAATTTCATTGAAAAATATATGCAAATAAATGGTATCTCATTTAATTATTTGATGAGGCATATGTTGATTTTTGATGAGATTTTCCATAAAATTTATTTTGCGAAACGCTGGTATACTTTGATGATATTTACACGTTATTGATATACTGCGAAGAAAAATAGTCAAATGTTTTGATCGTTAGCGGTAGTTATTGGGCACAAACGCAACATCATGTATTATTATAAATAAAGTTATGGCAATTACCGCGAAATTAGGGAGTATATGGATTTAAAATATTTTATTATATATTGCTATTCAAAACCCCACAATTTTTTGCTAGAAAATTTACGAATAGCACTATTTAACTATTTAACAATATATTGCATAAACTCAAAGATACCTTGAGTTATGAGTTTAGAGGTAATATTTCTTTTAGTATAAAACCCAAGAGTAGGAGAGCTAGTGAAACATCCGAGTAACCCGTTTCCCACAAAGCTAGAAAATTTTTAAATTATGTTTTATTATCGGTCAATTATGAAAATACGAGTCTGACAGGTATCTCGCAGATGCGTCATCATCCCTTAAATTTAAAATAAAAATTAATCTACTCCCACAAGACTACAATAATTGTAATATGTTGTAATTTACATAAGTTTAAGGCCCTCCGTCCACCGCCGCAACGCAACTGCAACGCAACTATATTGTAACTGTAACTCAAGGAGCAGTATTTATTTGTAGAACGGCCGTGACCGTATATACAAAAAAAAAAGAACACGAATTATAGAACCAGCATAAGTGCAGAAGAAAAACTGCTTGTTACATTGAGGTAAGTTAATTTATAAAAGGCATGGTACTTACAAAATACCACGTTTGGCATGCAACGGTTGCACTAAAACTGACATGATCAGTTGCAGACGCAACGGTCTGAAACCACTCGTGTTTGAGTTGCGTCGGTAGGTTCTACGAGGCCTCGACGGCGGCATCTCCCCTCGCGAAATAGCTGAGGCGCTAACTGACGAACACAACGTCACCCCGAAAAATGTGTTCGAAATGCGAAAGACGCGCATTCCCATGTACTTGGTTGTGCTAGGAACCAACTACAATGTAAAGCGTCTTAACCAAGAAATTAAAACCTTAAGCTGTGTTCGAATTAGCTGGGAAATTCGACGCTCTAGCAAACTGGTACTACAATGTAAGCGTTGCCAGCAGTTCGGGCACGCGAAAACATTTTGCAGCAGAAGGGTGGCTTGCAGCAAATGCGCCGGGCCACACGATATAACGGAATGCAATGCCGATTTCGTCAAATGCACCAACTGTAGCGGGCCACATAGGTCAATCGACGAATCGTGTCCCGTCTACGAATATAAATTGAACATAATTCAATCAAACTCCAAACCGAAGCCAAAACAAGTATTCAAACCGGCCCCACCCCCAGCCAAACCGGCCTGGAGGGCCCAACATGTAGCAGACGGCCAAGCGGGCCAAGGCCTAAACAATGGCCAACGTACCGAGAACTACAATCAAGGCTTCCCCCCAATCCGAGGCCGCAAAGAACCACCCCAGAGGCCCAACCAACCACCGAATACTAGAAATAGTACAAACTCTGTAAACAAGGTTAGTGGTATTGTTCGTACTGGCACTAATCATTCTAATATTGCCGACACTCTGTCGAACTTAAATAGCGTCGTTGCAAAAATTAACAATTTAGTAAATTTAGATGAATTATATCTCGCTTTAGACTGCTACTCTAGCATGCTTGAAGCATGCAACGGCGACCAAGCCGAAATAATTCAAGCGTCTTTGCGCTTTTTCACGCACGAATACGCTAAATTCAATGTTTAGATGTTGCAAATTGCGTCATGGAACTGTAATGGCATTAGGTACAAATTGGGCGAGTTTCGTAACTTTATGCATGCATCCAATTTTCAGGTCGTTTTTCTCGTCGAAACGAATCTAACACCGGACTTTACATTAAAAGTACGGGACTATAGAATCGAGAGATTTGATAGGCCCGATCGACGCGGGGGAGGCGTGGCGTGCCTCATACACAGGTCACTTCGCTACCGGCGCATATATAACGTGCGATCCGCTATTGAAAACGTTAGTATAGAGCTGGAAGGTGGCCTGCTCGTGTGTGGCGGCTATGCACCCCCGGGTCTCCGCCTCATAGCTGCCGATCTCTTGGCACTTCTTCCGCCAAATCGAGTATCCCTGCTGATAGGGGATTTGAACCCCACGCACGCCGACTGGGGCGGCGTAACTAACAGCAGGGGTAGATTATTTAAGGGAATAATCAGCAACAACCTGGAAATGTCCTATCACAGAACACCGAATCCCACTTATCTCCGTGCAGCCTCGTTCTTGGACATTGCCATCACTCGGGGAATCATCAGGACGTCTCAGCTGCAGGAGATTAATGATCTCAGCTCTGACCATCTCCCAGTCAAGATTAGCCTGTACTGCAGGGTCCACTTGCCTAATGACACCATCATTTCGTACAGGAATATTGACTGGAGGGTATTCAGAGCGCAGCTTAATGAGATTACTGTTATCCCTGAGCAGCTGACATCTGTCCAGGAACTCGAAAACGAGGTGGAATGTTTAACGTCAAATATCCTGCGCATCCGTGATGCACTGTGTCCCAGGGTAGCGTTGCGCCCTAGTACTGAATCCCTCCCCGACCACATCCTTAATCTTATAACCATTAGAAATCGCTTTCGACGGAGATGGCAAAGAAACCGGACACTAATGGGATCCGCTCACATCAATGCGCTGACGGAGGAAATCAGGGCTGAAATACGTGCACATAAAAACCAGACATGGCTGGATTTTATTAATACGGTAGGAAGGGATGACGGTTCCCTATGGAAACTGGTGAGGCGAGTGCGCGGAGGCTCCGCGCAAATGCCTGCAATAAGGCACCAAGGCCAAGAATTTGGCGATGACGCCGGAAAAGCGGAAGCCTTCGCGAGCTACCTCGCCGGTGTCTATAGCGCCACCCCCGACACCTTGCCTGAGCAAGAGCTCTATACACGTACCGTAAATGCCTTCAAAGAGCGTACTTACCCTATTCCTCCCTCAGTACTTGACCGACTGAGAATCACTCCGGCGGAAATCCGCAAAGCTCTTAACCGTCACCCGAGAAATAAAGCTCCCGACCCGGATAGTATTCCGAACATTGTCCTGAAAAACTTACCCCAGAAAGCCTTAATCCAATATATGCATATAGTTAACGCGGTTATCCGGCTTCAACATTTCCCTTCATCCTGGAAAATAGCGAGCATAATACACTTCCCGAAACCGGGGAAGGACCTGGCACTGCCAGCTTCTTACCGACCAATCTCTCTTCTGAACACCCTCGGTAAGGTGGCTGAAAGGCTAATCTTGCCGAGGGTGAATGCCGAAGTCGAGAGACTGAGTATACTCCCACAGGAACAGTTCGGCTTTCGCGGGCAGTATGGCACCGTCATGCTGGCCGCGAAAATCGCCTCCGATATTTATCATGGTTTCAATACAAAACAATCAACAGCCCTTCTTCTACTAGATATTGAAAAAGCGTTTGACAGGGTGTGGCACGATGGGCTGCTGTACAAGTTGCTGGCAATCCACAACATGCCCTTGCACTTGACAGCACTCATCGCGTCATACCTTGCCGGGCGAGTTTTCACAACCAGAATAGGCACCAAAGACTCTGCCAGTAGAAATCTACTCGCGGGGGTGCCCCAAGGAACTGTATTATCGCCGCTATTATTCAATCTTTATATAGCAGATATCCCGTCATGTCCTAATACCCATAAAGCCTTATTTGCCGATGATACGGCAATTTATTCCCTAAATCCCCAAGCTGAGGTAGCAAAGGAAAATCTTAGAGAACATATCGATATTCTCATTCCTTATTATGAAAGGTGGAAAATCTCTTTAAACAAAACAAAAACAGAGCTAATGATTATAACCAGAAAACGTAAAGACATAAATGTCACCCCTTTACTAATAGGAGCCACCCCTATCTTGCCTAAGCCTAAGGTTAAATACCTAGGCATCATTTTCGATAATAAACTTCATTTTAGCCAGCACATCAATAAAATCATAGCGCGAAATGCAATGATTAAAAAAGAGTTAACGTCATTGGTATCCCTCAGGTCGTATCTTAGCCCCGGGAACAAGTTAACCCTTTATCGCTCCATAATTCGACCAGCTCTCCTCTACGGCGCCCCGGTATGGTGCTCCGTAGCACAAACGCACAAGAAAAAGCTCCAGGTGATTCAAAATCATTATCTGCGAGCCGCCTTCTCCCTGAGGGTCCGGGACCGAGTCAGGATTGAGGACTTGCATGCATGGGCAAATATGGAATACATTGGGGAGTACATCGATGCCCTTGCATGCAAGTTTTTCGAAAAACATATAGCGGGCTCTCTGCTTACAGCGAACATCGCAAAACATTCGCTTCGACCCGGAAAACCCGGTCACCCACGGGACTATCTATCGCGAATTGGCACTATACTATAGGCAACTAATGCCGCCCTAAATTTCACCCTTGGGAACTGATTTTCTTATTCAAACTTTCGAAATAAGCAGCTAAAAAGCCAACTTTCCATTCATGTTTCTATCGAAAGTATCAGGAGCACAGAAACGCATTTGCCTCATAGGTACTATGCGCGCTATGTCTCCCACCCAGCCAATCCACGGCGTTCGGACGCGTGGGCGGGGCCTGTGAAGGGAGCTGGTCGCCGTATAAATACGAACCATGTCGTGGAAACGGTTTTCGTTTTCCGCGATTTTTTCGCTTATTTTTGCTCCTATAAGCTTCTGGGATGTCTAAAACGCTAGATCTCGCCGAGACGCTCATTTTGAGCCATCAAACGTCAAAATCGGATCAAAATTGCCAAAATTACAGCGAATCTAAGAATTCGTGTATATCGCGACCCGCGACCTGGAGAGCCAGACCAATGGGCGCCGCTCTCCACCCACGAGGCGGCCCTAGCCACGTGCTTTCGATTTTCGAAATCGTTTTTCGCTTTGTTTTCTGCGAATTTTGAACGCACAGAAATGATATGCATATCGTCGTGTAGGGAATTAAATTCTCTTTAATCTGATGTGACATATGCATGGATTGAACAATAATTAATGACAAAAAACTGCAAAAAACTGCTAAATGCGCAATATGCCCATATATGGCAAGAGTAGTTTCGTGTGCATTTTTAGGGTAGGTTTTTCGCAGCTTCATGTGGTTTCGGGTGCAAAATAGGGCCCGTTTTTCCTGGTTTACTGCTGGTTAAGCAGGAGTTAGGTGGTGAAGTGTGCAAAAGTTCACGTGCCGTGTGCATCTCAGCGTAACAAAATCCCCGCGTTTTTGGGACAATGCATGATTCTTTCGTCGATCGTTGTGCTGTCAACGTGTGACTCTTTGCTTTTCAAACTGATAGTGTCTTTGACAGTCAGCTATAATAGTAAAATTTAAATAGTTTAATCAAGTCTTTGTCATCATACCGTGTGATAGACAAACCGCGTGCAGTCTTTTTCAATCTGCCTGATTTAGTCTCCGGGACAGATCGGCAAACTTCACAAATAACTGTGAACGCGAAAAAGCGAATTGAAGAGAGAAGAATCGCAGTGCTTTCCAGAAGCCTTGACTCAGCCGAGTTCTAATATCGCTGGAAGCCTGTTCTAAGACGTTCATCCCGGATTCAGCGTTTCCAAGCGCCCGGAGAGATCTTCTATCATCGATCCAACTACATCGAACCCATCTAGAGGCCATCAGCGTTCAACAAAAAAGCACTGTGATACCGCTCGTTATTCGCGATTTCTAGAGCACCGTTCGTACGCTCTAATTGGATTAACTTAATTGGATTATTACACACTTTAACGGATAGCTGCCTTCAGTGAACTTTTGGTGAGGTCGCATGTATATAGATTTGCCATATATTGTTCTGTAAGGACCCAGGCATCGCGTTATTTTCGTAATTAGTTAATTTAACTTGTTGTAATCATTTGATAACTCGCTCTCATATCTAGTTTGTTTTAGACACTTAGCTACTGCTTTGAGCCGTTGTTTTTCATAAACTTTTAACTCGTTCAAGCCGCAAAGCGCATTAGTTTAAAGTTGAAGTTGATTATTCTGTTAATTAATTAATCCTGCTATTAGAAGCAACAGATCCATTAATTTGAAACTCATAAACCGTTGTTTAGTGTTGAAAATGTCATGCTTAGGGACGTGGTGTGTTCTTAATTGTAATAATTAGCACCGTAATTAAAGTTTCCTAGAATTTTTTAACATATTGTATGAGTATCTAACTCTCTTTGCAGTTGAAATTGAGTTAGTATATTCCGTATTATCATAGTCTAGCCGCATTTTAGTAATTTTAGCGCTACGACTAGTAGAAACATTGTTGTGTTGCCCCAAAGTCTAGCTTAACTGTAAACATTGAAATTGACACCTGTAGCATACCGCCTTCGAAAGTAGGTCACCGGGTCACTCGTGCTTTAAAACTAGGTCAGCTTTTGACCCACTTTTCGCATATTAACTGCTTAATAGATCTGAGTGCCTAGAGTAGTGATCTTGTGTTAAATACTTTAATAAGTGTTCTTTGACAACTGGCTAACCATCCTAGCTCGTAGAGTGATACAGGGTGTTGACATTTTCGTAACGTTTTACAGTAAAGTGATAAATTCTTGAAGAGATCATTTAAAGTATAAATTAAGTATATTTTGTTTAACCTTTGATTAAAGTGAATCTCTCTTGAAGGCCGCAGGCAACCTCTAAACATAGCTTTTCTTTTCCACAGGTTTTCTTTTGGCAACAAATAGAAAAAACCTAATATAATAGAGCTTTTCTTTTTGAGTATTTTTTCTTTTAGCAGTAAATAGAAAAACGATTTTTTAAACGGTTGTTCTCAGACAGGCTCAGTCGAGCGAGAGAATAAGTTGTTTAGTTAGGAAGTTAGGACCCTGGGAAGTTCTATTGTGCATGCATATATCATTACAGGCGTTTCCAGAGACAAAGCGAAGCAGGAACTTCAGTAGTTAGCAGTAGTTAGAGGTTCTTTGGACTAACGTTCCAATTTTGACTGTATTATCTTGCTGTCTCGAAGTGAAATAGTGATATCTAGCATAAAGTTTCTCTAGGGCCTTTTAGGAACATTTGTACTTATAAATTAGTGTATTAACAGGAAAGTGGCTGTAGTGACAGACGTAGGAAGACGGACGCTAATCCCTTGCCCCCCTCTTTAACGTAACTTTCATTACAGAGCGTCCCCCCGCCGAACGTTTTTTGAGTTGTTTTGCAAAATTTTGGATTTGAATTAGGCCACTGACTCCAAGTGCCTAACATAGGCTAAATTTTGTCGTATCTCGGATATTCCACGTCCGGTGATACTTTGCTACGCGTCCCAAGACTAAGGCGGTTCTCAGATTTGATTGATAATTAAATATTTCTTCTTATCTCCCTCGTGGTGGTCCGCTAACGATTTCCTGTTAGCGGGGAAGGTGGTGGGTCTACTCAAAACCCCCCGGACTTAGAAACCCCGGAAGCTAATACACTAACAGTAAAAGATAGTAGTAACGCTACTTGGCATCCCAAAACCTTAGCAATTCATACACTCGTATCTGATTGAGATATAAAGTGCACACACATATATAAAATAAATCGGGTATTCCTTCGGCTAACCTGTTTTACGGACGTAGCAGGGAACCCCCCTTTGGACGAAAAAGCGAACCAAGAATCCAGGACAGAGGATAATCAGGGACATGGACAACAATCCTCCGCCACTCTTGGAATCTCTTGATCGCCTTCAACAAATGCTATCAGGCGAGAATCTGGGACCAGATCAGCCAACCTACACATCTACCCCTATGCAGCCTCATCTCATCACCAGAGTACCCGCTCTAAACGGACGACTCCAAGACTTCGTTCCCGGAGCAGCATCCGAGACAGGACATCCGCGGGACCTTCTTGGAGAGGCACGCTATGTACCTTCGCGACGCCAGGAGGCGCCTGAAGAGCGTGCACGCCAAACTAGAGACCGAGACGACAACCATACACCGTCTTGATGTATACTGCTCTTAACCACCGATGCATCCGTGTCTCCGTAGTCGATACCGTGAGGCTCGTTCAAGCCACCTTATGCCATTACAACTACTGAACTAGACTTAACAATGTTAAGTCCCAACCTTCTTGTACATAGTTGTTATGTCCTTACGTGTTGTATATATAATGTACATAGCTAAAATTTTATCATTCTGACGCCCTGCTCCGTATGAGCAGTTTAAGTAGGGTTTTTTGTTCATATTTTTCCCTACATAGCAACCCTAACTATCAATTAACATGCAGCATGTACATCTAAACAGCCGGCTTCCCGCCAAACACCTATAGTTAGGACTTTGAAGGGGTAACCCACGTAAAGTGCAGTACTGATTGAACATACCACTAGTTTAGCTATTTAAGTAGGTTATCAACCCCCTAAGGGTGATTCTGCCTGCTGGCCACTGAGGCAATACAGTAACACTGCCTGGGCATAATAGCAGTTGCGAAGCTCATTATCATACTTATTTGTTAAACTGTGATTCATTTATTGTAACGTTTATGAAATATATTATTGTATTGTATTGGTAGGTGAGCTTTAACAACTTCCAAAAATAGTACTCTAGGCATTCTGTAGAACGCTTTAAACTTGTGCTCATTTATTTGCAGTGATTTTGCCTTTATAGAGGCGTTTCGTGCTTTATTTTTCATGACGAATGAGGGTAGTTGAGTCAGTGGCGTAACTACCATAAGACAAGTAAGCGCAATGCGTTGGGACCCCCCAGGCTTGGGGGCCCACTCGTCCAGTGCCTAATATTGAAGGTTTCTGTCAACTGAACCTAGGAACACTTTTCTGTCAAGCAACGATTATTTTTTATTAAGTTCTGCATAATTTAATACCTAATGAAAAGTTTGGAAACAGCAGCGTCGCGGCACTCGTCAGTCGCCGATCAGGATTAATCCTGATTTGATTCGCAGTGAGCACCATCGTCTGTTGGTGTGACATCCCGGGAATCCCGTTTTGTTGACGTATTTTAATCTGTTGCCAAAAGCATTACCTTACCATTATCTTATAGTTTTAGTATTTGATACGCTAATTTTTCCTACGTTTTAAAAATGAGTGCCCACAAAAAAAATATAAAAGCGCCCGCAATTAAAAGAAAACTTAAAAAAGAATTGGAATTAGAGAAAAATTGCGAAAATGTTTTTTGTTCGACGAAATCGCAGTCTGAGCCAAATTTGCAACCATTTACGGTATAACACAACTTCAGGTGGCTAAGCCACAGGCATCAGCACAAGCGACCTAATTTTTCTGTGTGCTAAAACTAAAAAGTTCTATGAAGCTGAAATATCGTCAGACACCGTAATATCAAGTAAAGACACAATACTCGAATGTGATTTAGGTCATTTTGTTAATAAACCATTAAGATGTAAACGTGAAAAAAAAACTTAAAAAAATTGAGCCATCAAGTAAAATTAGGGTTGAAAGAATAAAAGCTGGACGTATAAAGAAAAATATGCTAGATTTTGAGTTGAGTTGGTATTCTTATCTATTAGGTTACATTATGTGTTATCAGAAGTGAATTTTACTTTCAAAGCTTTACAAAAAGAAACAATAATTGCTTTGGACAAAACTAGTTCTGTTTTGCTAAGAACAAAAAGCAATGTGGTCAACCTACCGGCAACACTATAATGAGGTTCTAAAAGAAGCACGAACAACTGCTCTGAAATGGTACAGGGTGATCCCCTATAATGTCACCCCCCTATAACTTTTTTATTTTAAGTGTCCCATAAAAAATAAAAGTATGGTTATGTAGGTACTGAAAAATACTTTTTTTCTGCGTATAAAAAATATTGGAAAAATGATCGACATACAGGGAAAGCCAAAAAGTTAATTTTTTTGCAATGGAACACCCTATATATGAATTTATTTTTCGATTCCTTGTAAAATTCTAAGCATATTTTATGTATGATGTTATGCCTCTAAAGTTAGTAGTTTCACAGCTATAAACAGTTGAAAATCGGTACTTTGGCTACTTTTCACCTTGGTAGCAAGAAAATCATTAGAGATGGAGTAAAATGAATTTCACATTCCTATCTTAACTTTTCAAGAGCTATCTGACGGTACTAACTGGCAGGCGGTACCATGGGTACCTAATCTGGTACCTCGGTATGTACCATAAGTTAGCATCATCAGATAGCTCTTAAAAAGCTAAGATAGGAATGTGAAATTCATTTTACTCCATCTCTAAGTTTTGCTTTTTTTGCTAAAAAAAGAAATATTTTGATGTTATATGTAAAATAAATAAAAAAATTAAAGCTGGTTGTTTAATTTTTATTTAGTAATTGTGATTTGTGACTGAAAGGGGGCCTCCTTATGTATTTTGCGCTGGGGCCAAAAAATTTTAGTTACGCCACTGACTTGAGTTGAAGTTGCAATATAGTTGCGTTGCAGTTGCGTTGCTGCGGTGGACGGAAGGCCGAAGTGTAAAAAAAAATTACAATCTATTTTGAGTTTGTCATGGGGATAGTAATTTATAACCTGCTCCCACAAGGCTGAAAGTTTAAGGGCATATTCTATCAATAATTTAAAAAGAACATGTAAACAGCCAGCCTATTTTGACGGTTTGCAAGTGTCTGCCAGACGAGTATATAATAGTCATGACGCTCGATGGGAGTGCGAGAGTAACAGACTTGCTCGAGTTCCAATGTCAGAAAGAGAGAATATGATGTATTATATTACGAAGATACGATGAAGGATGACTGAAATTAAAGATAAACAGAGTTATATGTTAAGTATAAATGTTTATTTATCTTAACAATTATTATTGAAACTTATTAGTTTCCATAGGTCTTTATACATTATTATGGCAATTATTATTAGTCTTCATCTTCTGAATCATAATGATAATTATCTATCGTTTCATCGTTTTCTGGAAAAGAAATAAATTTTCTACTAATAAAATTGAATGAGGGGATTTTTTTTTACAAGACTATGAGTACAAATAAAACAGAAAATGTATTTACCTGACTCAATATTATTAGATTGATCGGATTGTAAAAAAGCATCACATATAGATGGTGGCACAGTGTTACCCTCATACCAGTTGCATATATATTTATTATCATCAATAATCCATCCATTATTCTCTGGTGTTAACGTTGTAGGCACTTTAAGATTGGCATTACTCGATATACTCTTTATATATTGTGCGTGCGCATAGAAAATGCTCATGTAATTCGGACTGGCACGGTGGTATATTCGATGAATCGTAATTTAAATATTTTTTATTAAATGGTTCATTCATATTTTTTGGTTTATAAGTGATCATTCATTTATTATATCTTATTTCGTTAACAGCAACTCCTTTGCTGCCATAAATTTCACAGACAAATTTTTGAAAAATTGGAAAAATTTCACTGCTACGCCCTGTTATATAAGCACTCCTAAGTTTTTTTTAAGCTTTTTGATATTCTAAATTTTCCTTAATAATTGAAAAAGACCGTTTCTCCATTTTTTTAAAAATTATGGATTGTATAGTCACAACCGGTCAGTGCATGAAATCGGTATCACTTACATTTTCAGGCAGAACAACATTTGTATATTTTAATTCATGAAATTTTCTAATTTTTAAGACATCATGACACTTCACCAAAGTCTTGGATGTAAATTTTATTGATTTTTGGCAAATATCACGTCTGCATATGACACAAATTATATTCACTGCTTCCATAGTTAACACTAGTAGTAAAAATTAATAAGTATTAAAATATTTTTAATAATATTATTATAATTTTTTAATTACTTTGTGCTACGCCGAGAAATGATGTACTTATAGCCGTTGCCACAGCTTATTCACTACCAGCTTGTCATCTTGCGGCGGCATCCTTTGATTTGGAAAAGTGCCGTGCAAATTTTAGAAGAGGGCTGTGACTCAATATTGTCTTAAACGTCTGGGCATCTGCTTAATACTTTTTACAGTTAATTTGAAATATGCTTTTTTACCGTTTAACATCCGTTTAAAAACGGATTTAAAATGTAAAATTGTATAAAAATCCGAAATTTCGGATTTTTTAGGGCGATAGCCGTGGCTTCGAACGAATTTGGCGTGGATTTTGAAGCGAAAATTAATTTTAAATTTAACCGTCTATTAAAAATACCTATTCGCACTCGGCCATCGCGACTATGGACACTATAACTTTTCGATTTCGGTAGAGAGGACTAGCTGGTAGTGGATAAGCTGTGCCGTTGCTGACTGCGTTTTAAATGATCAGCTGGTCTTGCCGGTTCCTTCATCTCACTCGCTCATATAAATACGTCTCACCATCTCATGCTCATTCACTTTTTCCGTTAAATTGCCGTTGGAATGCTTCTACACAATAGATGTATTCTCTCTTTCTGACATTGGAACTCGAACAAGTATGTTACGCTCGCACTCCCATCGAGCGTCATGACTATTATATACTCGTCTGGCAGACACTGGCAACCGTCAAAATAGGCTGGCTGTTTACATGTACTTTTTAAATTATTGATAGAAAGAATATGCCCTTAAAATTTCAGCCTTGTGGGAGCAGGTTATGAGTTACTATCCTGATGACAACTTTGCTATCATCTGGCACTTACTTGCAACCCTCAAAATAAGTTGTCAATTTTTTTTACACTTAAACTTATGTAAATTACAACGTATTAAAATTATAGCCTTGTGGATGTAGATTTAAAAAAAATTGACATTTTCAAAAGTTTAAGGGGTGATGCCGCAACTGCGAGATGCCTGCCAAACCCGTATTTTCATAATTGACCGACAATAAAACATAATTTTAATTTTTTCTAGCTTTGTGGGAAACGGGTTACTCGGATGGTTCACTAGCTCTTAGACTACAATATCTCCGCCTCTTCTGTCGATACGGCCCTGTCTATCAATTATATATTACTGTCGACATTCTGACGAAGCCAAGTTTCGGTTACTCCAATAGTGTCAAAATCTGTATTCACAAAGGAATCGCAGATTGCCGGGAATTTTGCAGTTAATGATCTAACCTTAATTTGATCAATTTGGAAATTCATGTTGATTATTTATTTTTGAGATTGAGCAAGAAAAATGGAACGTCGAAAAGAAGTAGAGCAAGGCAAACGTTCAGAAATGGGGAAAACAGTTATCAGTTAATAAAAGAGAGACTAAAACAG